>BRDA01011389.1:12264-36408 GCA_036984385.1 Crenuchus spilurus | reverse complement strand
TCCCTCGCATCATTTTTCCTTGTAGCAAAAAGTCCTGCACTACTTTCCATCTGAAAGAGGACAGCAGGTTGCTCAAGGTCCAATAACACTAACCTTGACTACGCAGAAGAACACAGCCACCCATGTGGAGCGCATGATTGGACTCCAGTACCGAGACCAGAGTCTGAAGCGCACAGTCATCCATCTGCAGTTCACTTCGTGGCCAGAACTGTGAGTAAACAAACTGAACATGCAAATCCTAAACTTGTCCTTTTATTTCCAAGTAGTGCTGGGCGATATGGCTAAAAATGTTATCACAATAAATTTTTTATATTGATCAATCTCGATAATTATCACGATATAACATTTTCTAACACTGTCATAGTTTTAATTAACATCTTTCTAAACACATCAAACAATGTACGTGAAATGTTACTATTTAAAATATTAAAATGTTTATTGCCAGAACATAATATTGTAGTGTCCGACTGGACGCGTTGAAAGAATGGACGAGAAAGACATTTACAGTCGTCGCTTTATTGTTGAAACTAACATAAATAACAACAGGCTAGAGAGCCAAGCTAACAGGCTAATGCTAGCACTCCGGCTGATGCATACACACACACACAGAGCGAGCCCACCCACCCTCCTTCTTCTCACACAAACAGACGAGCACACTGACTTCGTGCTCTCTCGCCCGGCCCCACTACGCTCTCTCCCAATCACACGCTTGTCTTAAACACAACAGTGCATTTTGTCTGCACTGGTGAGGAGGAACTAACTAGCAGCAGTATTAGACTTCTGAACTCACTGTTAAGCTGCTTAGATGTGAAATGGAAACAAATGTTAATGCTTATCGAATTCTGTTGTCCCGGCTTATCATCATCATTGAGGGAAAAATTATTGTTAAAAAAAATCTATATCGTTTTATTGCCCAGCACTATTTCCAAGGTTTTTGTAGGGCATAATGCACATTTACACTGCGGTCCAATACAGATTTTCTCCATTTTGTTCTTTTAAACAGGGGACTCCCAGAAAGTAAAAGTAACCTCATTCACTTCATCCAGGAAGTTCATGGACATTACCTTCTTCAGCGACCTTTACACATGCCTGTGGTTGTTCATTGCAGGTATGCATTACATATTCACTTTCAAAACGAATAATGGCAAATTCAAAATAATTTACTTTTACTTTTTATGATTGTCAGCTCTGGTGTTGGCCGTACCGGTGCCTTTTGCTTGTTGTATGCTGCACTACAAGAGCTGGAAGCTGGTAATGGTATACCAGAGCTATCTCAATTGGTGAGAAAGATGAGACAACAAAGAAAGAATATGTTACAAGAGAAGGTATGAGCATGCTTGCAGATCAGACATCATTTTTGCTAATCTGTTCAAACTAATCTTAGCATTGGGCTACGTTGGTAATATTCTTTGAAACCCACTGATATCCTGTGGTCTTGTTTTATACAGCTCCACCTTAAGTTCTGTTATGAGGCAGTCCTTAAACATGCAGAGCAGGTGCTTCAGCGACGGGGCATCATTACCTCTCCCAGCCCGAAAACTACAAACAACACAGTAGTGAAGGTGGGTCTCTTTAGACCAGGGGTGGGAAATTTGGTGATCAAACTCACTAGATTCAACACATTTAATAGTGCTTCTACAGAAAAAGGATATAGAACCACTTGTCTAACAAATATCTGTTGATTTGTTTGTCTAGCAGTACCCACGACAAGAGGCTCAGGATATTGTTCTGGGAGGAGATATGCCTATCAGCTCTATTCAGGCAACCATCGCTAAGCTGAGTATCCGACCTCCTAGCATTGAGTCTGAGCAGGAGCCCAGTCCCGACCTGTCAATACTTTCTGCTGCAGAACCTGAGCCTCCAACAGTGCCAGTGCAATCCACCCAGGACCCTTCTCCCACTGAGGCTGTTCCTGCATCACTGAGTCCATCCCTCTCCTGTTCATCTTCTCCAAGTAAAACACGCTCCCCTTCACCCCCTAACCGGCACGGTAATGGGCTTGAGGGATCCCCACAGGCTACACCAATCTCAAATCATCACCATCCTGAACCTGAAGCAGCAGCTCCTCCAGCTTCTTCATCTCTGGACCTTCTGGCCTCACTTACGCCTGAAGCCTTCACTCTGGACAACACTTACCGCGGCAAACAGCGCATCAGCAAACAAAGCTTCCTTCAGCCTCAAGAAGGCCAGGGCCTTCAGGGGCCCCCACAGGGCGATGACCCACTCAGTGCTCTGGATCCCCTCTGGACACTCAACAAGACCTAAAATCTCAACACTAACTGTCCTTTCAAGCATACGCTGTCTATGATTTCTGGCTTAGTGTTACACTCAGGGCTAGTTACCTGGACATGAATTAAGCTGGACTAAATGCAGAGCCGGTGATCTAGGTTTAGGCTTCTTCTAGGATCGGGAAAACTGGCCCTCACGGTTTTTGTGGCCCACTGCTGTCCCATGTAGTGTTTTTCCCTGTTCCTCGTCCAATTATCTTGGCCTTTGTTGGTTAACGGCAGTACTATGACCTACGACAAACTCTAGGCCGTGCTGTAAAACTGATCTGGCTGCTCAAACCCTTTCCCAGTCTAGTCCCTATGCCTAAGGGACCACATCACTGTGCGTCTGTCTGTATACATCTGTCTATTAGTGTGTTTTAGTCTGCACTTTTCCAACACTGCCCTTGTTCCAGGCTAGTCTCCCCGCATGCACACCTCAGCTGGAAGGTGTCCAGTGGTCCACCCACTTTGTCCATGGGCATCTATCTGTACACCAAGTATGTCTGAATGCATAACAAAAATCAACAGTTGAACTCAAGGAGTACTAGCTTGAGAGGAGGCACAAATTGACGGTCAGTTTCTAAATGCAGATGACATTTAGTCATAGGGTTTGAAATAGACACTTGCCCTTCAACTGGAAGTTTGTGTTTGAAGAACAGGCCCTGTGTGCTGTAGCTCAGGATTTCTGCTTGTCCTCACTCCACTCCACTACATGCTTTGTTGCTTGTCAGCTATGTTACCTGTGTACAAGCTACAGCATTCTGCAACTGAAAGGAATAAGAATATCACAAAAGAAATGCTGACTTGGCTTACAGCACTTGAAAAGCCAGTGGGTAGCAGTTAGCATGCTAGCTGACACCTACTACCAATCATTATTAGCAACATTTTGACTTTTTGGATCAAAGTATTCCTTTTTTATGTAGGGCCAGGCTTAGCTGGTACTGAAATGCAGACATGGTATACTGTATACTTACCTTACTTATGACACTTAACATTTGTGAATCAGCACTCCAGAATCCTTTACATTTTAATGAGTTGATACTTTCTGCCTTTCGGCAAACACTGTAAATATATCTTAATTAAACTCAGCATCCTTGAAACATTATTCAGTTGACTTGCCTTTAAATTGAGAGAATGAAGTTCACCTGTTCAAGAGTAACTTTGGCGTTTACTTCTTGTTTAGAGCTTTATGTAAAGACCTGGTCATCATAAACTACACATAAATGCACAACACAGGAACCACTAATGGCTCATCTGGAAGCGAAATGAATCAACAAACGAGTTGGGCAAATAAGCAATGGTATCAAACCCCGTTTAATTGCAAATTAGTACAAAGTTTTTTGTGTTAAAAATAGAACAGAGCATTAGTTACATCCTCTACTGTCTGAGTACCCTGTGTAGTGAACAGGGGAGGACATTTCTTACTAAATGATATTTACATCCATCTCTGATCCTCCCTAGCTTACACTACAACTGTCCAGCGTTCATATGGTGTCATTTAAAACCCTCATTTCCCTCCAGTGATATTACGACTGTAACTGTTACAACTTCCCAGAAGTTCAGCGTGGGGTCACTTCTCTAGACCAGATTTCACAGCGAGTGAAACAAGTATTGTACACAACAGTTTTCTAAATAAATATATTTCTAAAGGAGCTATTGACATGAAATTTTCACCAGATGTTAGCAACAACCCATCCAATCCACACATGCAAAGAAATCAAGCCATGGATGTCTATAGGTCTTGTGTAATGATAAATGACACAGGGAAGAAGCATTTGTCCATTCATTCAATTATATGAAAGAAAAACAGCCACAAATCATGATGTTCCCACCTCCAAACTACACTGTTGAAATGGAACCTTCTGAACTCCAAACATGGGGTGTATTTTAGCATCCAAAGATCTCATTTGACCAGACTTTTCTCTCCGTATTTCACAGGCTTATCTACATGTTGTTTAGCAAAATATAAACGTGCTTCAACATGTCGAGCATGCACAAAGGCCTTATTTCCAGATTATGGCCCCAAGTTCTCACTGGAATTTTCAATATTTTAGAAATTCTTCTGTATCCAGTATGTTTTACAACAGTAAGTTTGCAAAGGTTTTGAGAGAATTGTGGTTTTACCCATCATGAGATGTTTGTGTGATACCTTTTTGCGTTTTTAATAGGCCATCAGTTGGACTAAGTGGCAGGACTGCTTTTTATTACTGATAGATTTCAGCTACTTTCTATAGCTCCCGTTCTTTCATGTGTTCAATATTTTTTCAATGTCATTTCTCAGTATTACACAACTTATAGACATCTATGGTTTGATTTCTTTGCACGTCTGGATTGGAGGAGTTGTTACCGATGTCTGGTGAGAATTTCATGTCAATAGCACCTTTAGAAATATATGTTTAACTGGTGAGGTGTTCAATACTTTTCACCCACCATAAATGCCAATTTTGAATTCATGTTAGGGGTGTAACGATAGTCATTTTACTGATACTAAGGCTACAATATATTAGCTGTGATTTGAATGTTGTTGACATACTGAATATTGACATTTTTCCACTCCTCCCAGATGTAGTTGATTCATAAATCCATATTTTGCTTGGAGGTGAGCTGTGAGGCTAATGCTAACACACATACACACACTACAACTCAATAGTCACCTAAGTAGCAGTAGCTTCTGGAAAAATATGTCTCACCACATCCAGATCTTAGTCTTACAGAGTAGTTTCTGTGGTTCAGGATGCAGTACTCTGCTACACACTTTTTAAAGCTCACAGTAACCCATACTGTATCCAATACCACATCCACTAGTCTGTGAGGCTTTCGTTAAGCTCTGGATGAGGTTTTAGAAGAGTTGATGTGTTTTTTCGCAGAAAATACTGGGCTATTTGTGACTTAAATTCAAGTGTTTGTTAGCATTAACATTAACCTCCGAGCACCAACTCTAAAGAAACTACATTTGGGCTTTAATTTTTTATGTTGATGCTTTGGCGTTTATCACAGTTTTATTTGTACATCGTTACACCCCTAGTGTACCAACAGTCAAAGCTAAATTAGATTAAAAATATATTTTGCCCCAAAACCACATAAAAAAACACAAGTCAAAGTGATGAGATCTACATCAAAACCACGTAACTGTGGCTGTGCCAAATTTTCTTTCTCAGCTGCTGCATGGGTGCTTTTTCAGCACCTCAGAGGGTTACACAGAGAACATGACAACCTGCAGAAGATCCACAGGTGTTCTGCACAGAAATAAACATTGCCGATTGTGTTTACACCACATCAATCAAAACCTCAGTCAGAGAGACCAATCAGCCTGACAGACATTCACATCTCCAAAATAAAGACAGAAATTGAGATAAAAAAATAATTCACATTTAAAACCAAACAAACTAAAGCTTGGAAAACTAAAAGTAACTCAAATCTGTTCTCAGCAATATCTCTACCTAATATTTACATTCATTATATAGCTAATAATTTAACATATCTTTGCTGTTGTGTGCGTTTCTAGTCTAGGTTTGTGAGTGCATTGCGATATCGGAAGCAATGACCGACAGTTTCCCAAAATAATGTTTTAGGGGATAAACAGGGATAGAATTTGGTGGGCAACTTCCACACATCCAAAAGATTTCACCCAATCAGAACATTGGTGCCAGGGTTGTTTTCCTGATGAAGATTAAAGCATATGAACTCTCATCTTCAGACAATCAGTCTGTGATTAAAAAGTCATTTTAGTGTTTTCAAACATAACAGTTTCACTCCGAGCTGCTTGACTGCAAAAGGGATTGATGCATAATGAACATGATTATGATTATCCTTCTGACTCCACAGTTCCACATTCAGCTACTAAAGGTACGAGGTAAGATGGAGTTGGAAGTAAAAACAGGACAGTTAAAAAAATAAATTAAAAAATTAAAAAAAAAAAAAAAAAAAAAAAAAACTAAAAAGGGGAAAAAAATTACATTTTGCAAAATACTCTCCATGACGAAAAAAACAATTTTATATATAAAAAGGCAGATTATCCTTTGATTTCCAGCCCAAGTCAATAGCCCAACGCTCTAAACTGCAGCTCCAATCAAAAAGTATAGCAGAAGTTCACCTGTTCAGGGTGCGATACAAAAAGCAGCAACGGCCAGCAGGATGTTTCTTTTTCAACGCTATTGCTTCTTAGAGTTGTGACTGCTCACTGTGTCATATTTGTAAAGCAAAACTGTCCTAAAGGCATTATTCTAAGACATAAAACAAACAGAAAAGGTTTTCACCACTAGTTTTCTGAACTGCTGGAGGATTTGTTTCTGCCTGTATTTAAATTCCCTGAAGACTAGCTTGAACATGCTAATGCAGGTAATGTTGAATGGAAGCTAGTTGTCACAGTTCCCTCCAACACATGCTAATGTAACTAATATCAAACAAAATCTAGTAAACACCAATTAGCCCACAAGCTAATGTGAATGTTTACTGTCAGCCAATATCCAATCAACCTCCAATATATACTGTTACTAAAAGCCAATAAACCCAAACTAGCTCATAAGCTAATGTGGCAAATGTTGACTTAAAGGTAGTAAACACCAAGTAGCCCAAAAACTAATAATGCTACTGCTGAATGGAAACTAACACTTAGCAGCCTCCAACACATGCCAATATGGCTAATGTTACTGAAAGCTAATAAACAGAGGCACACAAGCTAACGTGACTACTTAACTATCATGATTTTATGAGCATCGCAATGCTAATCGATGCAATATGACATTCACCACTCATATCCAACTTCAGTATGGTTAAAGGGGCCTATGAGCTATTATTCAGCATTAGCCACATTAGCATTAGCTACTTGGTGTTAGCTTTCTTTCAGCATTGGGCCACAATGCATGTAATGTGGGCAATATTGAATGGAAGCTTGCAAGCACACCATCTTGAGGCTATTAGCATCATGCTAATTTGCAGCATATGATTTATGATTCAGTAGTAACATTAACCACTGACTGATCTATTGTTTTTGGCCGAAAGTTTCTGGAAAAAAAACTAAACTGGAATGTAAACTAAAAGCGAGTGAGAGTGTAAAAGCTTTAAAAATAAATATTAGCTAGTGTTGCAACCATGACATGTTAGGCAGCAGCTAGAAGATAGCATTGTTACGCCAACACTGCTAACTGCTAGCTAATCGCCTTCATTCATTATTAACAACTAGCAAAAAGCACAAAAATGTGGTTGGTGTTCATTTCGAACCCCAGAATTTCTTATTCTCCAGAAAAACAGGAGAGAACATGAAAATAATAATAAAAAAACTAAAAATAATAATAATGATAATAATAATAATAATATGTATTAAAAATAGAACAAACAGAAACACAACCTCACTTGGTTACTGTCTTAATGAATAATATAAAAGTCATATTTTAAATTAGTCTGAGCTTTTGTACATTAAAATTTGACATCCCCGTATTAACGTGAGACAAGCATTGTTAGCATTTTCTTACAAACCGTTAGAATTTTCACTAATAAATAATGGATTTTAAATATTAAAAAGTGACACACTTCCCACCTTTTCAGGTTTAGCTGATTACAGTATGCCTTTCTGAACACAGTCTGATTCACAGTCATCCTTTCACTTCTCTTACACATACACACGACTTTCACTTGTTTACAGACACACACATCAGCAGGGTTTCTCCAGGTTTCTCCTTTCAGTTTCAGTGTCTCTCGTGGTCTTCTGCCTCATTTTTCTCCTCATTCTGCAAAGCCAGTTCTCTTTTTCTGTCGTTTCAGCAATTCATTCACACGCTGTTGTTTTTTGTTGTTGTTTTCTTTGCAGTAAACGCTTTACTGCTGTTTTCTGTCTAAGGCAGTGCAGGTGAACGTCAGGTTCAGCGTGCCACCAGCATTTCTGCACATTCTATTTTGATTTTGAGTCTGTTTTTCTAGCAAAAATATATAAAATGCTCTGAGAAGAGGTCCAGAGGGCCGTTAAAAGCAATTGCAGGACCTGCCAACATTTACACTCGCACTGTCCCAGACACAGGATTTTACCACTACGTCTGTTCCATCACACCCGATGTTCACCACCAGTCCAGCCAGATCAAACAAAGGCTAGTGGCCAGCATCGGTGCATATTTAATCCAGCTTCTCCAGCACAGAGGGCACATACACCAGGCTGAGTTCGCTGCCGAAATCACACACGATGGCGGCATTATCCAGCACCAGAAGCTGACGCACGTGCTGTCCCTCACTGTTCTGGCCCAAATAAACTGTCTGCAAGAGATCCCCATAGTTCAGGTCCCAGAAAGATACACAGCCATGCCCACCAGTCACCAGCAAACTGTCCGAAATCACACCCAGACTGGCCCCACAGCCCACCTCCTGAGAGAGAGACAGAGCAAGGCAGTCATAAACATGCTTATTACTTTTTATGATAATTTGTACTTTATTAAAGAGTTACTTCAACATAAATCACTAATATGACCTACAATATGTATGTATGCAATTGGTCTTATTAATAGGGCAAGTTCACCCAAAAATATATCTATGACAAATGAAATTCTAGTTTGTATTATTTAGCATGATGCTATCTTGATAATGTCACTTGCTAGAGGCTCACACTGGCCTTCATTAATGAGTAATTTAAAATTTTCAGGTGCTAATGGTTTAAACTTTGAGGTACAGCACTTAAAATAGCAATGTAGAGAACAGCAGCACACTGAACACTGTATGAAACCATTTTTGATAGCTGTGCAAATGTAGCACACCAAATTCAAAGAGGAAACCATAAAACGGCCAAAATTCAACACAATGCTGCATTTGGCTGGAGACTGAATCTGTAAAGCAGATCAAGGTGAAAATTCACAAGATTCAGGATCACTTTTAAATACATTGGATTTTGTCTTTACACAGCAAATAAAAATGTTTACCATGTTTGGTATCTAGCATCACCTATGTGACCTGATAATTATTTTGACATTGTGTCTCAACATACTGGACCCATAAATGTGTCGGTTTTTTTTTTTTAACTATAGAGAAAGCAAACATGCTCAACGAAGAACCTGAAAGATAGAAATACAAGTTCTAAATGTGAACATATATTGGTAAAATGCAGATCAAATGTTATATTTACAACAAAAATCATGTTTGATTGTCCTTTTTTGTCCACTTGGTGGCAGTGTTGACAAGTTTTGCTGCATTGTGTGGCTTCTTCTCGGGCATCTCACCCCTCCTTCCTCAGTTTGTTTACGGACGTGTAAATATGATTTGCATTTCAAAATCTTAGAATCGTGCATTTTTACTTGCTCTAACAAAATCAGGCAAACGTTATAAGTTATAAGAGCAGTGCTCAACCCAACTTTGCTTTCTAAATCAGTATTTAGTTTTAGCCCACACAAACCTGCTGTATGGAGTAGAGCTTAATGCTGGTGCTCCGGTCCCAGATGCAGATGAGGTCATCCAAACCACTGCTGATCACACATGAATTGGTGCAAACCAGAGAGGTCACATCCCCACGGTGACCGTATACATGGCTGACTCGACTTCCCGTCAGGACATCCCACAGGCAAATGGCTCCATCCTGGCCCCCACTGGCCAAGACCATAGTCTACAGAAAACAGGAAGCAGTTCTGAAACCTTGCTTAGAGAAAACACTGGTATACAGCTGTAAAGCATTAATACCATAGATTATCAAACAAGATGTGCTCACCTGGTCAATATAAATAGCTGTGATGCCACCTGAGTGGCCTTGTAAGGTAAAGAGACAGCAAGAATCCTCCAGACGGTACACCTGCAACACCACAACACACACTTATTCAATATATGTGTTGGAGCAAACAGATTAGAGTGTACACACTGAAGTGTATAGAATGCATGTGAATATCCTGCTGTTGCAGCAAAAACTAGGTCTCCATTTTTCACTTTTTGAAAATGCCAGTTGGGCTTTATATCATGTTCACATTTTACGATGAATGGACCAATAGAATTGCTATAAAAACTAAGTTAAGATAATTTTTACTTTCTGTAAATTTATCATTGAGTTGTGTCCAATTTTGTATATTATGAATATCATCTCAGAGAAGCCTTTTGGCAAAATATGTGTTCCATAAGAAAATATCCAAAAAATATTCCTTAAGAAACAACAGCATGTTGGAAAGTCTATACTGACCAGTCACAATAACTCTTCCAGATAAAGTGAAAAACTTTAGTTACTCAGCAGTGGTGTATGTGGGATATATTAGACAGCAACAGAACATCTGGTTCTCATAGAAAAGTCTAACCTGTAAAATTTGGTGCATTACATGAATCAATCTTTGCACAGTGACTACCACACATCCTCCAATCTCCATATGAATGCATGCACCAAACCACAATAGGATGGTTACATGCACCATAACCCCCTTGTTGTGCAAAAACTTTACATTTCATTACAAGCAAGCACAGCATAACTGTACCTATTACTCATGTATAGTCATACATAGTCCGTGAGAATAACTCATATAAATGTGCCTCTTACTCTGACAGTGTGGTCCTGGCTGCCTGTGACCACCCTGCCTGCCGCAGCTCGCAGTACAGTGATTGGCTTCTGGTGGGCACACTGTACAGAGCGCGTTAGCTGGCAGCTAATCACATCCTCACTGCTGTAACATGGAGAGGAGGGTAAACTACAACGACCTGGGGGACCTGTATTATACACAAAAAGAGAGAGAGGTTTAAAGATACTAAAAGGGGCATTAAAATTAGGGCCCTACCCAAATCACAGCTGTGAAAACAGGATCAATAATCATGAAACTAGCATGTAGTTGTTTAACATTTTGAATTTGTGTAGGCATACAAGGTAAAATATTAAACGAGGAGGGCACCAAAGAGTGATGACACCAATGCTGTTAACAGGCTGAGTGTGCTGTGCCTTGCTGAAAAGTGATGCTACATCATAGACGCTAGACTTCCTGAAAGGAATCTTGTGTGGAAAGAGTAATCACAGCTGAAGTGAAGTCACTCTAAGCCAAGGCTTCAACCCTGTTAGTTGGTGTGTGTATGTGTGTACTCTGCCTATTGTTGTAAAGCATCTTGGGTTGTAGAAAAGTGCTATATAGGTACAGACATAACTGCCCAGAGGCATTGCAAAGACAGTCATCAAGTATGATAGACTTGCCTATAGGGACTTTGTCCTGACCTCTAAGTGTTTGGTGCCACAAACTGATTGTGTTTACTGTTCTCAAGGAATCCCCCATGTCTAGAGAAGGAGGTTCCTGTTGTTTTAGCCAAGTGACATGTTTATAGACACCAGTATATCTCATAAAATCATATTAGAGGTTACTATACCACTTAACACAGTTAGAGGCAAGTGTGTGATGATCTAGGTATGCAGTTAGCTGCAGCCTAAGTTGTGCGGTATAAGCTTTTATAACTATTTGCTACATTAGCCTCATAACTCCAATGTAAAACTAAAGCAGCAAAACTTCATAGACAAAACATGTCTTGTCTGCTCAGCTGCATTTAAGTAAAGGAAACTGTACACGTAAATTTCAACTGAACTGAACTTAATCTCACTCTTACCTCTGTACTGCAGTAAGCCCAGGGGTTTGTTGATGTCCACTGTGAAGAAATCTAGAGAGCCGTTCAGACGAGCTGCAACAATCCTACGACATAAAAGATGCAAGTCAGGGAGCGAATGCAGAAGTGTTGTAACATAAGGTTATTTGAGGACTGTGTGTGTGTCATGCCTGTTGTTGAGAAAAGCCAGAGCTGTTATTCCTGAAGATCCGTCTTCATTACAGCATCGTAATGACCCTTCCACCGCATCCCACAACTGAAGGGGGGAGAAAAGTAGTCCGATTTCCTGTTTGCATCTCCAAAACTATTACCATTTCTCAAACTAGAGTTAATATCAAAGTGGTATTTCAGTAAAAATATCAGCTGATCAAAATGTACTTAAGACATGTTCTTTACGTATATACTGAAGCCACAATGTTAACCGTAATACTGGAAGCATTTATCCCACCAATTAATACTGTGCTTCTATTTTGATAAATGAGGTTATATCACATTTTAATTGTGCATTTTCTAAAGTCTCTGAAATATGATTCATTATCATATATACGCAAATAATCTGCGCACTTAATAAAAATATATAATAAAAAAATCAGTGCCTAAAAACCTGCATATTAGCCAAAAATTTGATAGGCAATGTTGTTCTTCGACTCCCCTACCCTACTACTGTAGGGACACGTGGCTTGTGTCTTTCATTGTTAAGCATGCAGTAAGGTGTGAAATTAGCTGGAATAAGATCACATTACCGCTAAAGAAAAGCTTCATATTACAGAAGAAGCCAAAACTGGCAGCAGGAAGGATATTTGATGTCAGGGAAAGCTGCATTAGCAACTGGCAAAAAAAAAAAATCAAGGCTACAAGAAACTAATAGCAATCAGGAGGCATTTCACTGCCAAAACGCTAAATATCCAGTGTTGGTAAAATGGCTCTGTGAGTACTTGGAAGTAAAAAAAAAAAAAAAAAAAAAAAAAAAAAAATTTATTTTATTTTATTTTTTTTACAATATATAGGCTGAGATGCTGGTCAGTGAGCTGGCTGTGCACACTGTGACTGCAGTTTTACTTCTTCACTGAAAAATAAATAATATATATATTATATAATAAATAATAGAAATGTGTGTGCAAGCACCTAAATATGTTTAAAGAAGAATCAGCTTAACTTCCCAACAAGGGTGAAGAAAGTAATAGTAAAACTGAAATTCACAGACACACATGCAAGGAAAGTTCAGTCATCAGCAGTGGATAATGGTAATAATAATAATAATAATAATAATTAATAACTAATAATCTGTTAGCCCAAAGCTATGTGGCACAGTGTCAGAAACCACATAAACAAGTCTATTCCCTGTGTTGGGATTTAGGCATGCTGTTTACATGATGATAAGCTGTGGGGTATAAACTAACACCAAAGAAAACTTCAAACACCACACATATCTTGACTGACTACACTTAATATAAGGGAAAAAAACTGAGCAAAATGTTTCTTAAACTATCACTCTTGTTCATCTCTCTTACCTCCAGTTTTCCACTGCTCCTCCCAGCTGCTATCAAATTTCCCCGGAGCTCCATGGACCACACTGAGCTGTCCCAGTCTCCAGGGGTCATATAGACTCTCTCTGGAGGGGCCACAGGAGTGTCCCCGAGACTCCGCCGTCTGTGTGGGGGTGCAGGAGGTGTTGGTGGGGTCGGAGGGGTGAAATGTACGGTGGGAGATGGCTCATGCTCTTTATAAGCCTTCTCCACCAGCCCACCAAAATCAAACCCAGTGTTGGTGAGGGTGTGCGATGGTGGGAGGTCCCCGAAGTTTGTGTCTATGAGTGGAGTCAGGTCCGGCTGATCTCCAAACAGTGCTGGACGAGAGGGCGTCACCCGGCGACGCAGAGGGGGCTCGCAGTACTCGTTCTGGTCCAGCACACCTGTTGTGGCAATGGAAATGGGATTTCGAGTCTCTGCCCCCAATACATTGTCAGGGTCAAAAGTAGGGGTAAGTGGATCCCAGCCATCACGATGATCCCAACACCCACTGCTACTGCTCCTCCGCAAACTACAGAGAGAGAGAAGGAGAAGGATATATATATATATAATTGTTAAGAGCTAACATTTACTTGATAATGATAAATGCTTGTTTGCTGCAAGTGTACATACCCACTGTTTGGAATGACAGTAAGACAGTCTCCAGTTTGTGCGTCCCACACACGGATCTGACCGGCTAAACAGCAACTGGCCAATAGCATTCCATCACTTGCAAGACACTCAATATCCTAAAGAAAGAGATTGTGATATTATATAGACACAGAGAGAGAGAGAGAAAGAGAGCGAGAGTGAAAAAGAGAGAGAGCGACAGCAAAAAAAGAAAGCAAGAGAGAAAGCATGAAAGAGAGAAAGAGCAAAAGAGTGAGAGCAAGTGAGAGAGCAAGAGAGCAAAAGCGAGAGAGAGAGCGAAAGCAAGAGAGAGAGCGAAAGCAAGAGAGAGAGCGAAAGCAAGAGAGAGAGCGAAAGCAAGAGAGAGAGCGAAAGCGAGAGACAGTGAGAGAGAAAACAAGAGAGAGCAAGAGAGCGAAAGCGAGAGCGAGAGAGCGAAAGCGAGAGCGAGAGAGCGAAAGCAAGAGAGCGAGAGAGCGAAAGCAAGAGAGCGAGAGAGCGAAAGCAAGAGAGCGAAAGCAAGAGAGAGCAAGAGAGCGAAAGCAAGAGAGAGCAAGAGAGCGAAAGCAAGAGAGAGCAAGAGAGCGAAAGCAAGAGAGAGCAAGAGAGCGAGAGCAAGAGAGAGCAAGAGAGCGAGAGCAAGAGAGCGAAAGCAAGAGAGCGAAAGCAAGAGAGCGAAAGCAAGAGAGCGAAAGCAAGAGAGAGCGAGAGAGCGAAAGCGAGAAAGCGAGAGAGAGCGAGAGAGAGAAAGCGAGAGCGAAAGCAAGAGAGCGAGAGAGCGAAAGCAAGAGAGAGCAAGAGTGAAAAAGAGAGCAAGAGTGAAAAAGAGAGCAAGAGTGAAAAAGAGAGCAAGAGTGAAAAAGAGAGCAAGAGTGAAAAAGAGAGCAAGAGAGCGCGAAAAAGAGCGAGAGAGCGCGAAAAAGAGCGAGAGAGCGCGAAAAAGAGCGAGAGAGAGCAAAAGAGAGAGAGAGAGCAAAAGAGAGAGAGAGAGAGCGCAAAAGAGAGAGAGAGCGCAAAAGAGGGCAAAAGTGGGCAAAAGTGAAAGAGAGCAAGAGTGAAAGAGACAAAGCAAAAAGTTTCAAGAAATATATTAAAATCTGTTTGCAAAACAAATCACATGTCTTTAAATGAAACAGCTTAATCATATCACCCCTACACATCCTGTGCTGTATTACTTTTTAAATGAACTACTACAAGCTCTGTAGTATTAGTGTCTGGTACATTGCCAAGATCATATGAACATTATAGAGCTTTTTCTATATTTCATACTCTTCATCACTAATCTGCTTTTTTGCCTGTTGCAGCCCCAGATGAGTGCGGTCATTCTGCTCTGATCTGTTTGTTTTCTTACCATACTGTGCCCTCTGAGCAGCAGTGGGGAAATCTCGCTGACCGGTGGCGAGTATCCATAATCATCACAGGGCAAGTCGCCACGACGACGACGTCCATGCTGAACCCCGTTTTGTCCGTAGTTCCGTGGACAGAGAACCCGGTACAGGCAGAACAGCAGAAGAACCAGAACGACACCTGCAAACAGACCCAACGCAGCAACCCTACACACACACACACACACACACACACACACACACACACACATTGTAAAAAAGTCTGAAGATGGTGATTTTGCTGCTTTGATTTTCAAATTTAGGAAATCAACTATAATCAGTTAACAGAAAAACTTATTTGCCTAAATTTCAGATTCCAGTTCATTATGTTTGTCTATTTACTGTATAAAGAATTACAAAGTAATCAGAGACGCCCAATTCAGCTCATCAATGAATTTTAAAACATAAATTGATGATAAAGATGGAAAACCATGAAACTGTGCAATGCTGCAGCCCTCCTGGGCCTGATCTTTGTGAGGCAAACACACAAAACAAAGCGCCATCAGGTGGACAATAAGCATTCAGTAACTACAGGCACTCAATGTAAAGCACTACAGGTGAGAGAAACCGGCATTTCCTGTAACTGCAGTCTTATGACTGATACTACTCCTGATGACTCAAAACAAAAGATAATCAGGCTAGGAGCTACAACTAGCCACAAGATACATATCATGATACAGGGGCCAAGTGAATGTATTGTGATATAGCTCAATACTGTAAGCAAGGTGATATATTTTGATTTGTTAAATCAAAATTTATTAATTAAAAATCCATAGTGTGTTTAAGAATCAAGACAGCATCACAAAACAATATTGTGATACACAAGTGTATTATTTTCTTACACTCGTAGTAATTAGCACAGTGTAATCTGCAAGCCTGAACAAATCACACATCACAACAACACAGCCTTGTTAATAAACCAGGAAGTTGGTAATCCACTCATTAGTGTTTTTTTTTTTTTTCCCAAATAAAAACAGAGAACTATGACACTTCACATTTCACAACATCTTACAAATTATGATGTTTATTCATCATGTGTTTGTTCTGCTTTTGAGGGAAATAGTTTGGCCACCACTTCCCTAAGCTTACGGAAAAGACAAGTCGATAAAAGACAATAACTAGGTCACTGACCTGACCTCCGTGAACTGTTACTATTTGTGCTTTATTCCTCATTACTGCCACAGTAATGCCATAAACAACACTAACCAGTTTGATAAACGGTCAATGTGTTAAAGGACACGATCTGCAGGCAGAGCCAGTTTAACAGGAATAAAAACACAGTTATTCTAAAGGAGTATGAACTCAGTTCAGTTACACCTCCTAAAAATATCGGGATAAGACATTTTTGTTCAAAAATAATTCTACAACGAACCACGTAATCCTACAATCCAACAGAGCGATTAACACCTCACACAGTAATGCCTCCAAAAGAAATGATACATCATCACATGCTGAGACTTTCTAACAATGTGATGGCATTACATTAAATTTTAGCTGACAATATCATATAAATGAGCACAATTCATTTTACTGTGTCACTGTGGGCAACTTACAAGCATAAAGTGGCAAAATTTTACTGATCAATTGTCCTACTTGTTGTTCGGCCACATTCAGTAGCCCTAAACTGACCAGAAAGACAGCTTGAACACAAATAAACATTAATAACTGCCCTCTAAAGCTTTAATAACATCAACAATTAAAATGTTTGTTTTCATAATAATGTTTCAGCAAATTCTGCATTCGATTATTTTCATGTATTAACCTCAACATAACTGATGAAAGTTGACATTCTGTCTATTATGAGTGTGAAACATATTGACTGTGATTTAATGTAAATAATATATCAAGAATAATTATGATCAGGCAGTTATAATAACTGCAACAGCCCTAGATGGAGTGTGGGTTTGTTTTCATCGTCATGGTGACACCGCTGTCTCTTAAACACCAGCACAGTCTTGAGAAGTGTTTTTCTAGCACTTCTAACTTTGTTGAAAAAGGAACAGAACTGTACATTCTGACTCCTCTGCAGCATTACAGTGTAATGAAAATGTGAAGTTAAATTTAAACTATAAAAGTGTAAGTTATGAACATGTTATAAGCATGCCCCAAATTATCCAGCACACACTAACAGTCCAGTCATGTTCTGCAGGATCAGGAGAAGGAAATAATAGTGATCAGGCACAGGTTAATGCTGTGAAGTCACATTTTCAAACATTTTACGTGACTAAAAAAAAACTTTCTGTGTGGACGGGAGGCCAAAAACATCTGATGTTTGTATCATTTCAAGTGTGCAAGAAGACCAACAGGTAAACCAATCTCAGGCTAGTTTCTGATCTAATGTGTAGAAGCAAACACAGTGCTGTAACAAATCCACAACTACTGAAAAATAACGCCCATGTTTGATGGAGAATGAATTACAGTACACTAAAATGGTAGCCAAGTTTCACTACAAAACTGCACATACTTGTAGAGGGTGAAGTCAGTTTGAAGGTCAGCTGTCTTGGTGCTGGAGCGCGGTGCATGCTGGGTATCGTGAGGGTGGCGCATCTCAACAGCTTCCTGTGGGCTCAGGTGCAGCGTTACAGGAATGACAGGCAATATGCTGATATACCTGGACACATCACACAGGTATGTCAATAACAAAGATCCTAAAAATCTACTGCATGTAACCTCACCAACCTAATCTACTCCTGACTCTAGAGAACCATCAACATACCTAAGCAGCAGAGTTGAGAGTATTTGAGACTTTTCTGTTGAGATATTTCTGTTTCTAGACTTGTCAACAGACCTCAACAAGTAGCTGTACAAATTTCATATGGATGTACGGTCTTACTCAAAATGTAGTTCGTTTGTACAGGAAATGTTTTAGTCTACAATTTCTATTTAATTTGTGAATTTAACCAAAAGTAAAGCACAAATTTAATTGTCTTTTAAACAGGCCATATTTTATATTTTTCAAGTATTTTAGATTAAAAAATAGAGTCTACGCTGGGGTTGCATATGACAAGTTAGATGGATCAGATATAATTAATTCTGAAAAACTTTTATTAAACAAAGTTCTATAAAGTAAGATTTAAAAGAAAGTGTTTACATGTCTGTACCAACTCCTCAGAATTTTTATCTGAAGAACCAACCTTGGATAGGTTTAATTGTGAACAAAAAGCCCTTTTTTCTACGAAGCTGCACAAATAATCCTTTTCCCCACCTTTCTTCTTAAGAGTGTGTCTGTACACCAGGTGGTGCCACATGTTTTACTCTCAGAACAAACCATCAGGACATTTAATAGATCTAGTGACTGCAGGCAGGCAGGAAGGAAGGAAGAAAGAAAAAGAGAAAGAAGAGAAAGAGAAAAAGAGCAAGAAAGAAAGAAATGCCTGGTTTAACTAAACTGGCTGATGCAGTGCGAATTAAACAGTTTTCTCCAGACTTACTTACTCAGGCTTCAAATTGAGCGACAAGAAACATATACTGCTTTCAAATGAAAACCTCAATGTAAAACTACCCTTTTAATCATGGTGACAAAGCCCAGAGATGTACAAAGGGGTTTCTTTCTACTATAAAGCTGCCATTTCAGAGAGACAATGCTCTGTCACAAAAGCAGCAATACCAACATGCTACTGCAGCTCCAAATTTTGGATATCGTGAAAAAGTTCATTTATTTAAAGTAGTCTTATATTATAATTAGATGTAAAGTGAAATATTTTGATTTTCTTTTAAATGTTGCTACTGCAAAAGAGTAATGTACTCTAATCTCCAAGTGTAACATTCTAATAATCGGAGATTCTGGATTTCTGATTTTCATGACTCACACTGATCAACAGCAAAACACAAAAGGCTTAAAATAGATCTCTTTATCTGTAATGAACATAAAATATAACCATTTATCTTACTGAATTAAATTATGAACAATAATTAAAGTGACTGAAAGTTAAATGTGTTAATGTTATTATTTAACACAACAAAGCATTTGTCCATGTATGTCACCCGTAGATCCAGGCTGATACAGGTAGACCTTCAAACCCAGTTATTTGTTTACACCCAGCTAGTACTTAACCTTGTCACAACAGTGCATCCGTGTTGCAAGAATGTAGACAACATTGTCACAATGTTATCATGACTGCAGGTTTGCAACATGAAAAAAATGAAAAAATGAAGAATGGCAATATTCCCATACAAACATCCTCCTAATGGCTCTCTTGATAGAATAAATGTTGCCTGCAGCTATCAGGCTGCATTGGGGTGAATTTGTAGCAGAGCGATGGAAAACTAAATGACCAGTTCTCTTACTGGACAGTACATCTGACATGGACAAATGTGATGCGATGATATTTTAGGTCCTACTACAAAGCCCTAAGCCCACCTCTTGGCCAGTGTGATGTTGTAATAGCTGAAGAGTGATGGCCAGTAACGGAAGGACAGTCGTCTCCACACTTCCTCATCCTCTGAGCCCCAGCTGATCTGGGGGCTGGACAGGGGTGCAGAGTCTGGGCGAGAGGCTCCATGGCCCTGCGACTGGTTCTCAGGTAAAGGGGTAGGCTCTGGAGCCGGAAGCACACTAAGAGTGCTGGTAGGGTCGCCACCCGGAAACACCGGAGCCACGCCCAGGTGAGGAGGAAGGCCCGACTCCCCCAGAGGAGACTGCTCCGACACCTGAGCTGCCAGGTAAGTCCTCAAACCGGCAGGATCCGTATAGACCAGAATACCAATCCAGATCACTGTACCAACCTGTAGAGGAACAAAAACTAAACCAGTTAAGAAGTTTAACATTACATATGCACCACACACTCAAAATTCATTTATACTTATTTTGGCAAAGTCTTTTAACAAATGAAGACACTGATGAACATATACAAATAAAATTAAACACACCCACAGTATCACAACATAGCCGTTTCACAAAAAATATATATATATATCTTATTTGATTAAAAAGTCACAAATTTCAAAAGAAAAGAAAAAAGTTAAGTAGTTCTCTAATATTCCAGCATTTTCTGCTAATATCAGCTTGATAATGAATCCTGTTTATTTTCTTAGACTCAGCATTTTTTCTGTACACATGTAAACAATGCCAAACAAATAGTTAATCTCACCATGATGATGCGCTGTGCCAGGCGAGTGCGGGCGAGGAAGTAGATGACTCTGAGACGTTTTGGCAGCCGCAGGTTCCTGAAGGCCGGAGCCTGCAGTGTTATAGTGTGTGGTGAAGGCCGAGGAGGCGGTGGGGTTTCACGGGGACGCAGGGGGCCAGGTTTAGGAGGAGGGGGCATACCCGCTTCAGCTGGGAGACGCCTGTTCAGATCAGCCAGCTGTGTGCACAGAAACAAGTGAGTGCCAAAGGCTGCAAATAGTTTTTTCTTATAAACCAATGAATTGAAAATGTACCTTGAGATGAACATGAATTTCACACAATATTTTCAAGCTATCAAAGTACATCAGTTACAAATAAAGTGCAGCCATTCTGACAAACTAGTACATTACAAGAAATGTAGGGGAAAAAGTAGCTTCTACATTTTCAGTTCATTATAAGAGGAAATTATTTGAATGTCCAAGGTGTGGTTTATACTGAATTTATTAAGTATAACAAATTGATATGCTGACCAATTAACAGATATAAAAATGAGCTGCAGCACTAATTTCAGCACAACTCAACAAATAAACATGCAGTAAATATGAAAGGGTTTTTACCTCCATGCGGCGAATGTCAATTGATAGAACAGTGGTGAAGAAAAACATCTGCAGGAAGAAATCGGACACCAACCCCACCACAGCAAACAGGCAAAACTCCTACAATCACATTTAAACCAGAGAAACACCATCAGAACAATCAGAAACAAACAGAATCAATGTTGAGAGGAAATGGGAAAGATCAGTGAGGTCTGCAAGAGAGATATGGATATACTGTACAGTGTATATGTGGATATTGATATGAACAAAAATAAATAGGGACTAAGACAGACCGACATGGATGAAGATGGATATTAACGGATTACATGGACGGATGAGATGGATGGATGGAGGAGGTTTACAGATAGGCATGGATGGATGGAGTGAGAGAGAGAGATGGACAGGTAGGGATGGAAGGACAGATAGATGAATAAATGAACATGAGAAGCATATTGTGTCCCAACTAATAAATGGACTGATAATTCCATATTAGAATTTAGTCAGATTTAGATTTAGTATGGGTCCATCACTATTATAGCATGAGCACTTATAGACACTACAGATGGAAGGACTGATCTTCTATATTGTTACTGGCCAATTTTCAGCCCAAATATGTAAACGGATGATAATGTGGCTGATCTTGAGAGCTGATGCAGTTCCTCATTTAACCAGTAGATGGCTAAACAGATAGTAAAATTTCATCCAAGTCCTTTCTGCAGATGGAATATTGACTTAAAACAATCATCAGAAAAGCTGAACATTGGTGGCGATTCTCAACCAGACCAATAAACAGTCAACTGTTATTCAGAGGGTAGAGTAAACAAACACACAAACAGTTCAGTGGCTCCTGGTAGAAGTGCTGTTTTTTTTTTTTTTTACCTGAATAGCAGGGACCAAGGTGAAATATCCAATCAGAATGATGACCAGCTCTGTGGCCATGTTCTTCATGATGGACCAACTTTCACTGCTTAGACCTACACACACACACACACACACACACACACACACACACACACACACACACACACACACACACACACACACACTTTACAACCATGAACAATACTCATCCCTAAGCTTCAGAGAACATCAGACAAATGACAGGTTTTCACCTTGAGCAATTCGCAGTTTGACCTCCAGGTCAACAGGGGTCGACACCACAGACTTTGTCAAGACCAAAACATTCTCAAGGCCAATCACAACCACAAGATAAGGGAAGATCTCCCTGGAAAAATCAAAAGTAAATTAAGATAATTGCAAGAACACAGTTCAAACAAGCAAAACATTTAAAACTCAATACTCAACAAGGACAAATAAAACAAATAACCAAGGGATGTGTGATGTATCAGTGGCCAATATTTTATTTATATGTTAAAAGTCTATATTATTGGAAAAACTAAATTATTATCACGCCTGAAATTATGTCTTAAAATTCCAACTGACAATTTTGTGTCCTATTTCTGTCTTGTACAGTGGACAGTTTTCCTTCTTTTATACATATATAACATCCTCTGTAAGCTACCGACACTCCCTGTAATATGTCAATGGACATGAGGCAGCATGAATTTTACATCATATTACACATATTACATAATTTATCAGTTATTGTATTGGATCTGAAAGTCCTAAATTGGTACACCCAACACTGCATAAAACAATGCTTTACTGTTCCAATCAGCATTAAATCAGCATCTATAAAGCATCCAAATCTCTATTTGAATAAAATATCACTACTACTATATCACATATTACATGAAAATGTCTGTATTGGTTCTGAATTTTCATTTTTATGCCAGTAGTTTCACTCAAAATTGGGAAATGTAATTAATCAAATTAAGCAAAGCATTTAAATTTCACTTATTAGATATACTCTCTTACAGAAAGTTGAACCCAGTGAACTTTCCAACCCAAAATACTTCTAAAATGCACTAAAGACCCTAAAAAAATACATTTCCTTATTTTGTTATTTATCAATCAATACATATGAGACATATGAAGACAGTCTGAACTAGGTCATTACCACTCAAGTGATAAAAAGCAAGTTGAAGAGTGGGAGAAATCTGCTTCTTTACTCAGAAAACTGACCCTGAGAACCATTCTGGTGGAATTTGATCAATAAGACATCTGCGATAGCCAGTGTTTACCATATTCTGACCTGGTAAACTCAGCTTATACATGAGTGGATGACTCAATCACACCACTGCAGCTGAAAGCATTCAAGAATGAGCAGATAGGATAATGCGGTTGAGGTCCCGCCCACCAAATTCCCTCTCAATGGGGGAATCCCACTCTAACCATCATCCTACTAATGTCCTGTTTGATGATTAGCTACACATCAACCAGTTACTGTCCTCTGAAGTAGAATAGACCAAAGCACTGTACAAGCAGCCAAAGTACAGAAAAAGACAGGTTGTACCAATCAAAAGGTGTTGGCATGTAATAGACATATAAACCACAAAATAACACACATAATCACGTAGAGTTTACCAAACACATAAAACATCTTATTTTAGAATATTTACAGTAGCACACATTTGCATTGATGTAAATGTTATGGCACATTGACAATAAAATATGTAAATTTGTTAAATTGGGCAGATAATTAAACTGTGCACAACAATGTACAAAAACAATATATTGGTTACCGATATATTGTGCATCCCTAATTTCAATACATCCAAATTGGTTGACAATTTTTTGAATGAATTTCATTAGTGTTTTCATAATATGAAGACTTGAAGTACACTAGTACAATTTAAGTCCTTTCTATTAGCTAACAGTCCAGTATTAATAACAATTGTTTGCTCTTTAACGAGACATTTAAAGCATTTAAAACTTGAAAACAAAAAAATCAGAGGACTACTTCAATATTAATTAAACAAAGCAAAAGTAAAAAGCAGTAGGTTATTTAGCACAGGTCATGGGCAATTATGTTACAAAACCCAATAACATTTACCTGCTCATACTGTTTATGCCCTAAAACTACAAAAACATTCTACAAAAATAAGAAGAACTCTCAACTATTAATGGGATCAGTGTTAGGGGTCAAAGGAACTACTGTGCAAGTATAAGGCAGAAATTGCCAGATTTACAGTTAAATCTTACAAGTTAAAACATTTTAATTTATTAAAAAAAAAAAAAAAAAAAAAAAAAAAAAAAAAA
>BRDA01011386.1:29373-48144 GCA_036984385.1 Crenuchus spilurus | reverse complement strand
TCTCTGAGACACACACACACACACCACACACACACACACACACACACACACACACACACACACACACACACACACACACACACAGAGTCTCTGTTAACATAATAAGCCGCTGTTATGAATGTGTAGGGCTCTACATGAAAACTTTGGGGATTTATATAAAACAGAACGTCCGAGCTGTGGTCAGAGAAGGAAATTCCTGCGTGTTTACTGCGCCGCAAACTGTGAAGGCACTTCCTTGTAGGCCCTCTGCGATTAGTTCAGAGAAGGCCAACAGCGAACGGTATCCCAAAATGATTCGTAACGGCTAAGAAAATGTTTCTTATGACAGTCGTGAGGATCATATAAAACATTAAACAGACGTGATGAAGATGTTCATACTGCAAAAAATGATGTCAAGTAAAATATTCTTAAAAATAAGCAAAATAAAGTTATATTTTTACATTTAAACCCTTTTAATAGCTAATGTTACTAATAATTAATGAAAAATAGAGGTTTATTAGCTTTAATCAAAGTGTGTTAGCTAGTCACAACTTTCACACGTCTGCTGGCTACTCGTAAATGTTTGTAAAGTTAAGCTCATCATTAGACAGCTTAACATGCTTGGAGGAGAACACTAATTGGTAGAGCCTGAACTGAGAACGGCTAATTTCAGGGTGATAATGATCTTTACCTCTCGTCTTCTCTCAGTGCAGTCAGGGCTGCTCCCCATTGAGAATCATTCATATTAAGTTCAGTATTTAGACTCAGTGTCCTGAAGTTGGGGGAGGAGCTGATTCTCTTAAAGTTACTGTGTTACTCTTAAAGTGTGTGGTGTTCAGATGGTGCAGCGTGGGTTCCTTTACGACTAACAACGATCAAGGACAGAAAAATCAGTGATGCCATTACATGTGGGGTGTCTAAACATCTTAGGTTTTTAGATTTAAGGTGTTTTTTGTTAGTTGTTAAGTACCTTCTGTGCTCCGGTTCATTGAGAATTGTTTGAGTATGAAACGCAGATCCAAACGCTATACATTCTGATTCAGTTCTGCTGAACGAACACACCAGCAGACATGTAGATGGAAAAGTTTGACCATACTGTTGGATAAAAGGTAGCGTTCTTCAGAGAAGTCCTATCTTTCTGCCTGTCCATTACAGGAACTGTTGAGTGTATTTTGTCAGCGTGAATGACAGGCAGAAGAGGATAAAGGGTCATTACTCCAGCTTGCCCCTCTCCCTACCTGCTAATCAATAAGGACGGATCATTAGAATGAATAGATGGACACTGGCTTCACTCTGGATGCTCCCGGGGGTGAACGAGGAGTGCGAGGGGGGTTTGCTGAACAGCTGAAAGGCTTCTGGAATGCTCTACCACTCATATCTAACGCTGAGCAGGCCGCAGTAGCCTTTGGCTGATGGTGCGCGGTCAACCTGAGGCCACTCCACTGCTGCTTTTAAACCATTAAGAGAGAAGCCTGCTGTAATCAAATACTCTGAATCTCTCACCGCCTGGAAAACACAGTTAGCATCATGCAGGTGAGAATACAGCGCGAGTTTAAGATCTGATGCGTTAAGATACAGTATTGGTCCACAAAAGAACAGCTCATTATTATAAGTACTGAACACTGTAGACCCAGTTGGCGTGTCGCTAAGATTAGGCTAGGCTTGCTGGTTTTGGCTGGTTAGAGATAAGTAGAGCTACGTTATCAAAACATATAATAAAGTTTTGGGAAATTGGCTACATTGCAGCTACACAATAGTCCATATGGGCTTTACGGTGGGCGCTGTAAACGGCTGCCCTGCCAGCAGAGGCTGAGACCAAACTTCCCGCAAGTGATCAATAAAGTATATCTGTATCTGTTAGCCAAGTTTCTCAAAACTCCAAACATGTAGTTTAATTATTTTACTGCCAAAACAATTAAAACTTAAAAATTAAAGTTATTTCACGTCGTGGATTCGTGCAGTTGAGGGGCTAAAGAGTGATGAAACACTGACATCAAAGCTGAACTAACACATTTTTTCCAGGGTTGAGTGAGAAGAAAACGTTAAAAAAGAAAATAAAACAGAAGTTTGTAAACAAACTCTTCAAATGCTTCATGTTGCAGCTCAGATACAACAGCACACTTTGGATGACCTACACGTCCATCTTCTGCAGTTGGAGGTGCAAATTATTAGCTTTTTTTAGTCAAAAACATTGTTATATAGTGTTCACAGGTACACGTTATCCTTAAAGGTCTTAACCTTATCCCGAAACCTTAAAGCATTATATGATCAAGTCAAAGCCTCCTCGTCCACTGACAGAGACGAGCTGAACACAAATACAGCTGGAAAAGTCATTGTAGTTCAAGTATTTCCAGAACATCTGGAGGACTTTTAATTTTAAGTGTCTTTTAATATGTCTTTTAAATGTGATTTGTGTGAGCGACTTGGTGGATGTCGAAAGGCCTAAAGATCATTTTGTGGGGCCGAGAGAGCAGCTATTGCACGTGCCAGACACACTGGAACCTCCAGCAGATGGTAATAACTGTACATACGGAAGACAAAGCATCTTAAATGCCAGGATCTCGTTCTCAAAAAGAAATGGTTTATAAATTTAAAAAGTCTTGGTGATCTGTAGTAATCTCAGTTTTACGTCTGTATGTGCTCTGTAACTGTTTTGGAACAGAAAACAAAAAAATATCAACATTGATTTCCTAAAAACATCAAGACAGAAATAAATAAAAAATCAAAGACCTGCTTTTATAAACATTGAGCCATTTTCCTGCTGTGATTCTTTCTTCTCTTCTTTGTGGTTTTTAGTTTTGAGAAGCTGGAGGTGAGACAGACTGCTCCACTTTTTGATTTGTTTAAAAAAAAGGAGATCACATCTGTGCAGTGGAATTGAGTCAGTTGTAGCAGAGTGTAAAACCATCATCATGGTCAAAGAATGTTCAAAACAATCTGTTTAGACCCTGCAGGTGGCAGCGCACCTCTGGAAAGGGTAGAGCCTCAGCCTTTAGCGGCCTTGAGGTAAGTTTTGTTTTATTTTCAGGGCATATTTTTCCACATCACTCCCTTAAAGTGCAGCGGAGGCGTGTGTGCACCACACTTTTCCACCTCTGCTGCACTCGTTCATCCCCGGCTGCAGTATTTACTGTTTTGTTTAGTTTTTTGGGTTGTTTTTCCTTTATTTTTTAGTTTACTTGATTCCTACCCAGAAGCGCTGGTATCCGCCCTCTGGCTCATGTCAGTCCCGTGACAACGGGGTAAAGCATGGAGGTAGTAGCATCTCAGAAACCACTGACTTTGTGGGAGGTTTTAGAGCTGCTGTAGTGAAGGTGTACCAGGAATACTTTGAGAGCCTCACAATTACCTAACAGTCATGCCCTACGACCATTAATGCCAGAAGTAAGGCAAAGCATGTTCATTCTACAGCAGCTTTCATACACCACAGTCATTTAAATGAAGTGCAAATTAAGAACAAAGAAAAAACAGTAGAATTAAAAAAAAGAAAATAGGTAAATAAAGATAAAAAGTAAAGAGGTGAATCAAAATAAAATGATCAAATATGATAAAACAGTGGATTTTAAATGAATTAATTTAATATAAACTAGTACAGTGGTTACAGAATAAAGTGTGAACAGTGAAAAGTTTTCAGTCTGGATTTAAAAGCGTCTCCCGTCGGGACTCTTCTAACATTGTCAAGTGGTTCCACTTAAAATCATCAACTTTAGCGAGTAGAACCACAGTGAACCAGTTCACCCCTATAATGAAGAGGAAAGTGTCAAAGATCTCCACTGAGCACTCCAAGTGCTAATGTGTAGGTGCTCATAATATTCTGATATGACTGTATGCGCAGAAAAAAAGAAGAGCCCGGAAAAAGAGGCGTGACCGAATATTGAAGAGACGTTATTTTTGGAAAGCCACGGGCCAGCGAGAGGAGCACCGCCCAGGCCTGCCTTCTGTCACCATGGCAAAGGCTGTTTTAGAATGCAGCTGGATGGAAAAAGTCTGCAGGACAGACAGGTGGTACACAGGAGAGTCCCGTGGCACAGCGCCGGCGGTTTTTCCCATGATCACCCCCTTCGGTCCCTGCTGGCATTTCAAAAGCCCTCTCGCCTTCCACACACAGGAACAAAGCAGAGGAATATAGGACCTGACAGTGAACGGCACACTGGATCCGTCTCTGAGTTTGTGTACATGCCATAAAAAGATCAGCACTGCGAAGTGGAAAGATGAGCTGAGGCCGAGTGACAGAAAGCAGAAAAACATCCAATCACTGCAGTTCCTTTAGAACGGAAAGCAGCCTTTTGTTTTGAGTCACATCACTTTACGATCTAGGTCATCAAAGGCGAGTCGGAGGGTTCGTATCTGCCGTATCTGCCAGTGAATCATATCAGGAGGAAAGTGTGATAAATATTAATGCTGCCACATTCAACAGAGTGATGCCCACGCAGCCGAACAGTCTTCCACAAGAGGACTTCAGTGTCAGGTTTGGTGGTTGTCACGTTCGAGGTCTTGGGTTCAAGTCCCCGTCTTTGTGGAGTTTCCATGTTCCTCCCACAGTCCAAAAACATGGAGGTCAGATCATTTGGGTACTGTGTCTGTTTGTGCCCAGTGATGGACTGATGCTCTGTCTTGGGCTTGCCTGGGATAGCCTGTAAGAGCCCGTGAGAGGGCTCACCGCGACCCTAATCAGGTCTTTGACATTGCAGTTTCTGCAACTGGTGGAGGTTAAAATACCAACCAGACAAGCTTTCAAACACGGCTTTCAAGTGTTACCAGAAACAACCAACAATAAACAAACAACTTGACGTTCTTTGCCTTTGATTCGTCCATTAATTTCATATACTAGGACACCTTGACATCTTCTATCCTTGATTCGAGAGCTAAAAGACTCTTTTGAGTACCACTGATGCCAACTTGGGTGCCCACCAGTTGAAAGTGACCACGCGAGGTTGTATTTTCATGGACGACAATAACAGATACACAATAATGTTAGAATTTAACAGTACCTGGGATGTGAAAAGCTAGCATAGGACTGATATTTTATCTTTGTGTGATGTTGTGGGGTGGCATGGTGGCCTCTCAGCACTGAGGTCTTGGGTTCGAGTCCCCGTTTGGGTGGTTTGTTCGCCCCATGAGTGTGGTGGTAGTCTACAGTTTCCACACTACAAAAACATTGCAGTCAGGTGAACTGGGTACTCTATATTGTCCAGGTGTGTGTGTGCCCGGCAATGGATTGGTGCCTTGTCCTTGATTTAGGTAATGTGCCCGCTCACCGTGACCCTGACCGGAATTAGGCGGAAGACAATGGATGGATAGCTCTACAAATCACACAAGGAGTCAGGCGTATATTTTAAATAACTGTTTTTTTATTCATTTTGTTAGCAGAAAGCATACTGTATACATAAAATACCCTTGAGATCTTTATAAATATTTCATATTAGAGAAGATACAAGTGTGCCTCGACTGGGGAAGGGGTGGAGGGGGCGAGAGGAGAGAATACAATCAGTCTGTTTAGCAGAACCAATGCAAAAATAAGGCACAGGGACAAGGTCTCTTACACACGATCATGCATTCATATGCAAGAAGAAGAAAGTATCCCAAGGTATCCATGTCACAATAAGGAAGAAAAACGTGGGATATCGCTTTAAGTGCATGCGTTAGAAAGAAAAGTGACCTCTCAGCGTTTTTGGTCGCCAAACAGCGATTTTGCTTCTCGTCTAGACGAGTGGATCCCAATCACAGTCCTGCACATTAGTCTTATTAAGTCCTTCATAAAAAAACCAAATCAAACATGCGCATGTCGGGGACTGGGATTAAGAAGCACTTCTTGTTTGGACTGCGCAGGTTTTTAAGCTAAGATGCCCTCCATTACTGAGACTCTACACTATAGAAACTGTACTGATTACATAGTAAAATCCTTTGGTGTCTTCATGCTATTTATTGCTGGTCTCATTAATCCTCAGTTATGAGTACAAATCTTTTATGTTTAGTAGGAAATAAGAGCTTGATAGTCGTTGACGCTGTTGTGATATTACTGGAGAAAAACCTCCAAGAGCAGGACTGGATTCCCAAGAAGTGAATCACAGTCAAACTTCAGTTAAAATGAAATTATTTTGGGGTCAGTAATATCTAGTCCAATGAGGTGAAGCCTGGGCAGTGAACTGCTAAGGGTTAAGGTTTCCCCAACCTACACGGAGCTAACAGATCATTTATCTCGAGACTACACACCAGCTGGATCTTCTAACCAAGTTCCGGCTTAACCCATAATGGGGTTTGGCTGGTGGGGCTGCAACTAAGTAGTCTACGTTTGGCCAATTACAGGACTTTAGGACTAAAGCTACGTTCACATCACAGCCTCCATCATTCAGATTTTCTGCTCATATCAGATCTGACTGTTCACATTCATAAACAGAAGTGACCTGAATCTGTCTGAAAGGTGAACTAATCTGTCTCTGAAACACCTCCGTCACATTTGTACAGGGTTGCCAGGTTTGCGACAATGCAGTTGAGGGTATGGCTAAATAGAAAAGAAAATGAATAACCAAGTAAGATTAGAAGTTTAACTTTTTTAAAGCTTATTTAAATGCCTGATTAGACGCTTTAGATTTTGTGCTACGTTCAGCTTATTCAGTGTGATTTTCTGCCATGATTTAGAGAATCTGGCAACCCTGTCTAAGTGAGACTGTATTAAAACAGGTAAAAGTGTACATGATCAGGTGGAAAAGGTGAATAAAAGTCAGCCGGCTGATGTTTTAGCAGCTCTGTGTGTAAACAGAAGTGAAGTCAGAACTGGTTTAGTACTAAACACGTGTGAACAGACTAAAGACATCAGATCTGATTTAGGACCACATATGAAAGTGAAATCTGATTTGATGAGTTGAAATTTGACATGTTCACACAGCCCTGAGTCACATTAGGGCAAAAAATCTGATTTGAGTCTGGTAATGTGAACGCAGCCTAAGTGGTTTCTTTGTGTGTCGAAGCTTAGCACTGGACACTGGGCTTCGGTTGACGGAGCTGGGGTGCGAGGGTATTGGGGAGGTAGAGTCGTCCAATTTCACTGAGAGACTAAGCACTGTACAATGAACAACAGGTCATTAAGGCATATTTACAGCATATTAAACATATATATTTAAACAAAAAAAAGCAATACAGACTTTGTGTATATGCTGCAGTATAAAAATGTAAAATGAAAATGTAAAACAAACTCAGGTCTATTTTATTCACACATTCCTACACATTTCCAGCCTTTCATCTTTACTGTAAACAATGGAAAAAGGTGTAAAAAAAGAGAAGTACATAAGAATAATGGAATTGCATCCTGGTTTGTGCTTGCAGAAGGCACTGCTGTTTCAGTCCCGTGTGATTGTGATGAACAGGTCGGGACATTTCTGCTACTCTACGTCACTCTGACCCTGTCAAACAGCCTTCGTCCTGAACCACACACATCAAGAAGAGGGAAGTCTTTGTGAAATCTTGGTCCTTGAAAAGCAGTTTTATTTAAGGCGCGAGAGCGAAAAAGAAATAATAATAATAATAATAATAATAATAATATTAATATTATTAATAGTAATAAAAACAAACAGTCAGTCTGGTGGTGCTTTTGGACACCTGGTTGAATTTTAAGGCCTTTCACGTGAAAACATTCAGTCAAGTGTAGTTGTGGCGTCGACTTTAAATGCCAGGACTGGAATGTCCGAGAGCGGGAGGTTCTGGAGGGAAGACGTCTTGGTCCCTTCTGTTCGTCAGGCGTGGCCGTCTAGGAGTGAGCGTGAGCGGAAGTGCTCGACAAGTCATTCCTGATGATCTCATTGACTGTGAACACAAAATACACAGACACTTATTATTAGGGGTCGTCCTCTGATTAGTCTCATGTCTCACCTGCAGGACGTGATTGGACTCAAATATGATGTTTTAGTGCTTTTACCTCAAAAAGTTAAATATTTTAACTAGTAAGAGCAGCAGCCTTGTAAACTTTCACAGTGATGGGGAGTGATTAATGGTCCCAAATATCAGTAATCAGTGTCTTTGATTACTAATATTTGGGGGCTGTTTGCCAATTCAGGTCAGGTCATGACTTGAGTTCACTTTCATTAATTTAGTGCAAAAATAAGAATATTTGTGTTCACAATTTAATTTTAAAAGGTGAACTGTCACAGATATTACATTAATTAAAAATCACAAATCAGGGTCTCAGATTATTAGAATATTTAATTTCAAGTTTTGAGTCAATTATTATACAGTATCAACATCAAAGGCTTAAAATGTGTCACTTTAAAATAATAATAATATTAATATTAATAATAATAATAATAATAATAATATATATATATACACACACACACACACACACACACACACACACACACACACACACACACAAATGTATATGAACCTTTTCACCATATTCACATTTTTGGAGGTGCACTAGCACATAAAAGCATTTGAACAATATAAGACAACATCAGCAGTAACTCAGGTTCAGTCCAGTGTCTATAGATGTACTATCGTGTCCATGTGAAGACAGTCGGTGCTACAAATGATGAGAACTTTGCTGGACATTCTTTCTCTATTGTTTAAGCTCTCTGTGAGTCAGCATAGGAGAGTGGCAGGTCTCTCCTGGCATGTGTTCACCCGCGCGTTTCCCACACTCCCTCCGCCAGACTTCAGAGTGTTTTTATCAGCCGGGGCCAGGAAGTGACTAAACAGAGTCTCTGTAGTCTCAGGCTGGGTGACCCCAAGAGTACAGCGGCCCCTAAAAGCCCCTGAACTGATAACCACTAACAGCAGCACAAGCCAAAGCTCTCTTTAGCCCATTTATATAGAACATTAGCATGACAGAGCCAGAGAACTCTAATTTATGACTTCTTTTGTATTAACACTGAACAATCAGCTCACAGTACTGTTTTTATATCATTTAATGTCATTTTAATACTTTTAATACTTTTTAATACTGTTTCAATGTCAGTAGATCCATGTGACCATATTATATATATATGGTCATTAAATCAATTTTCATGATTTAAAAATGTTCTGCATTGTAGATTAATACTAAAGTCACCTGGAATGGCTTTCAGTTAACAGCTGAGCCTCGTCAAGAGCTCATGACTTGCATTTCTTGCCTCTTAATGTGTTTGAGACATCAGTTGTGTGTCTACTTTGAAGTAAAATCTAAAACATGTTTTGGTTTGTTTAACACTTTTAAGTTTACTACATGATTAATTATGTGTTCACTCAGAGTCTGGATGACTTTATTTATTTACAGTGTAGAAAAAAATATATATATAATATATAATTTACATGATGTATAATATACATAATATAATAATATATATAATTTTTGTATTCAAATGTTTTGTTTGCATCTCCCAAAAAATATATTGTGAAAAAGTGAATGTGTTGATAATTTAATTTAAAAGGTAAATATATTAGATATTTTACATGGAATGCCCTGCCCAGTGATGCTGACCAGGATTAAGCAGAAAATGATAGATGGATATATTTTTATGTATAGTGTAAAATTTCAGGAATTTATTGTGTTTTAATGTTGATTGATATGATGTATAGCTGACGTAGATCAGAAATCTAGAATCTCAGATTATTATAATATTTAATTTGGAGTTTTGAGTCAAATACTATCAACATTAAAACAATAAAAAGACCTAAAATATGTCACTGTATATGTAATTTATATATATATATATATATATATGTGTGTGTGTATGTATCTCACACACCAAAAATGTAAATATTATAAAAAGGTATATTTGTGTTAATTTAATTTTAAAAAAATTATATAAAAAACATTTTATGACATTTTTAGTATTTTTTATTTTAATGTTTATACTGTTTGAATAGTCAAATAAATTATTCTAATAATGTGAGATTCTGTTTTTTTATTTTAAAGAGCTTTCAGTCATACTGACCAACATTAAAACAGAAAAAGGCTTAAAATGTCATATTAATAATTTTTTTGATGTTTCACTGTAATTATAATGAACAAAGTGATGAAAGCCCCCCCCCACATATTTGCATTTGTATTGAAACTGGGTCTTTATGTTAACAGACCACCAACCACAACGTGCCTTATCAGTCCCTCCAGCTCAAGATGTGCACACACACACACACACACACACACACACACACACACACACACACACACACACACACACACACACACCGAGCTTACTGCTTTTCCTACATTAGGGTCGTCCCAGTGGAAAAGTGCAGGCTGAGCCAACACTGCTGGTTGTCTGTACCTGCTGCCGCTCGGAGCAAAACAGGCATTTACACGCCAGGCTCGTCCCCTCTACATCACACCAAACAACCCACAATGCCAGCCTCATAATTACACGATCAAACTTTAATGTGACTCCAGAAAGCCCGGGCTGTGTAAAGCGGCTGCAGGGGAGGAATTAAAAACCTGCAAAAACTGCAACAAGACTCTGTTTCAAAGGAAAAGTTCTCGCTTCCTTTGCACCCGTGTCAGTCGCGGTAACTGTCGGGTCTTCTCCGAAATTTTCACACCTACACGGCAACCACAACACTGCACTGTTTTGCTTTATCAACTAATAGTTTCCATTTCCAAGCCCTCAGCTTTTCCACTGATACAAAAAATGTGTGAGAGCTGGAAAAAAAAGAGAAACAAATGAGAGATTTACACCAGCGAGGTGTCCAGAGGCCTCTAATCACACCCCGCTGACATTCAACAAGCCACTGAAACAGGATGCTGTAAACTGTTAAACCTCAACGCTACACCAGCACTAATTATAGGCTTCTATTAATATGATCTGTGCATGTTTACCAAGACAATAGTGCACAGCACAAAGGAAAGATGTGTAGAAATGAGAAAATAAAGTGAGATTTATCAGATAGAAGTTGAATAAAGTCACCTGGGGTCAAATACAGTCCTGCTAAGCTCACCTGATGCAATGCACTGTAACAGTCTGCAGCATTAATAAGTAATAAGACGCAGCTTCAGTGTCACAGAAGGCCTAAATAAACAGATCTAATGCAGAGAGATCAAACATTTACAGGGAATAAAAACTGTTTATTTTCACTGAAAGCTTAGTGCTGGCTTGGCTACCTTACAGACATATTTTGAGTCTTTTGTTTTGTTATTCACCCAAAATAGTTCAATTGTTTCTGTAAAAAAATCACTAAAAGTTTATTCATTTAACATTACAATCAATTATCTGTTTAATTAAAAATTAAATAACAGAATTACTGTTGTGATATTACTGTAGCACACTGCCAAATATTTTTTATAATTTATATAATTTATTTTTATACTATAATATATATATTATATATTATAATATTATAATAAATATAATTTATTTTTGACATATTTCTGGATTTTTGTAATATATGTGACCCCGCCAGGGAAAACCAGGTCAAAGTCTTTTTTTTTCCAAATTTGTTTTTTCAAAACAACTTTTTTTGTGAATTTAAGTTTTGTTTTCGATCAAATATGTACTATGATAGATATCTGAGACTATTATCTTTCATTTACAGCGATAAAACGGAGTAACTAAGTTTTGTTGCTAATGTGAGTGACATGCTATTGACACAATATCTCAATAAGTTGCCCACTGACTTTGGCCTGGTTTTCCCTGGCGGGGTCACACACACATATATATATATAATTTAGTGGTGGACAGAAGCTTTGCACTGCAAAAACGAATATATATTAGCAAGTGAAATCATCTTAAATATAAAATATATATTTTTAAAATTATTTTATAGATTTCTGTTTTTTTCATTTTTTTGCACATTTTCAAAAATTTTTTTGGTGGAGGTTAACTCTGAACTGCAAAAAATACAATATCTTAGCAAGTAAAATCAACTTAAATATAGTCAAAATGTCTAATATTTCTCATTTTGCCAAGATTGTGAGCCTATTTTAAGACATTTTTAACATAACTAGATATTTCTTCTTTAAAGTCGCTTTATTAAATAAAATGATCACACTATTGACAGATATTTTTGATTATTTGATCATTTTACTTAATAAAGTTACTTAAAGCAACTCAAATATGTCTGATATTAAAATAAATGGTCTTAAAATAAGAAATATTAGATTTAAGATGATTTCACTTGCTAAGAAAAAAAAAAACAATTGCAGTGAAATGAACCACTAAATTTTGAAAATGCGCAAAAAAAAAAAAAAAAAAAAAGAAAAAAAAGTTGAAATTTGGGGGAAAAAACAGGAAAGAGTTTTCACACCAGGATGAGCTTTAAGAAGTTATTTTTAAATAAGCCGTGACGTACTGAGTCAATAGTCATGATTCCATTACAGGTGATCACACCAAAACAAACATGGTGGCAGAGGATTGTTCAGGGGTGCATTTCCCAGAAGCTCTGTTGAACAACCACCATGTTAACCACAGAGAGGGAGAGTTCAGAGACAGAGAGTCTCTCTATCACATAACTATGGCAGTCGTTTAACGACGCTTTTGGAAAACAACCCAGCTCGGTATGTTTGGACTGAGGACGAAACTTTGATTTGATTCACAAAAGCAACTTAAACGCAAAGCTGGATGGAAAACAACGAAATGTTCCAGGATTTTTTTTACTGAAACTGGTCCTGCTGGGCGTCTCTGAGTGACAGAAAATGACAAATGAAGAGATTTCTGTTCAGAGTAAATATCAGAACAAACCCCTCCATAACCTGTACTGCTGGTTTCTTTACAGACAGCAGTCAAACAGCAGACAGTAGGGATGTAACCTCCCAAAATCCTTTCACATCATCTGAAGTTTTCTCTCCAAATTACTGAAAAGAAACACTGGACTTCTTATTTTGCCAAATCTTCATTACAGACTATTGTGACTAACAAGAAAAAAAATATTAAAATTACGAAATGTCTCAACTTAACTTGAGTTTCAACAACTCAAGCTTCTCCTAAATCAGTGGCTCTGAGTGGCTCAGCAGACTAAGACTCTGTCTCTATGATCTGAGGATCACGAGTTTGAATCCCTATCACGCTGTTTGCCATCGGCAGCCGGGACCCGAGAGAGCAAAACTGACCGTGCTCTCTGGGCGGGTAAGATGGCACTCTCTCCCAGCTTTCCTCCGAGCACGTTGGCTGCCTGGCAACGATGTATCAGCAGCAGTTAGAGAAGAGGCGGAGCTTGACTTCACATGCATCGGAGGAGGCATGTGCTAGTCTGCGCCCTCCTAGGGTCAGACATTAGAAGTGATAGTGAGAGTCAAGTGGGCGGGGCAATTGGCTACCAAACCCACTGGCGACAAAATCTGATAAAAATTAATAATTAAAAAAAACCTTTGTTGTACTGCATCAGTACGTTATAAAATATATGTTGACTCATCAATCCAAAGAGCTCAAACCCCAAAACTGGAGCTCAATGGATTTTCCATCTGAATGCCCACATCTTCAGCCATTTCATTACAACTTGATGCTTATAATTTACTGTATTGTTAGCATTTTTAGATTTTTAATGGCAGAAGTAATTTATTTCATGCTGCGCAGCACTGAAGGGACTTTATGTAGGTTCAGGTTGCAACTCATTTTGTGCCACTAGAAGGCGCCCTTCAGTAGGACAGAAACTGAGTGCTCAGTTCTGTTTGTTTGGGACTTTAGTTAAGCACTGCAACAAAATCATCAACAATTTTTTAACGATTATTCCAAAAAGACAAATTATTTGACGTAAAATGTAGAATTTGCAGCTGAAAACAGGCAGCCTCGTTCTGTAGAAATTACAAAAACAATGGAAGGAATAGAAGCCAGACCCGCCGGTGGGTCCAGACTATTTAAGAGCTCGAGTGAGGAGAACTTTTGACTAAATTTGAGTTGGTGAAACTGAAGTTGAATGAACTCAAAACGAGGTTAAATTGACTTAAATGTTTACGTTTATGTAGTCTGTAATTAAACTGTGCTGGCGAATGGGCTTGCATAGTAAACACTGCTGGGCATTACAACAGTACCAGATACTGTAATGTAGCATCACTGCAGTTTTCATGAGGTGGGTTTGGGTTTACTAACACAGTTTGGCTGCAGACTGAGCAGCTCTGAGTGTGACAGAACACAGAAGGTTTGCTTTATTAAAACATGCTTCATCCCCGCTGTGCACCAGTCTGTGATACAGTAACTGCCAACACACACACACACACCTACACACACTCGCACACGTGAGTACAGGGAGTACAGCCAGCCCCTCCCTGACACTTTTCCCTTCCCTGGGTGTGGCCCGTCAAACCTGAGCCTGCCCGAGGAGGTGTGTTTTAATCTCCTCCTCCACGCGGGGAACAGCGACAGGCGGCTGACGTTCTCCCCTCTAAAAATACATCGCACGGGAATTCCGGTTCTGCACCGCTTCTCCAAAAAAAACTTTGCTGATGCACTGTGAGCACTTTCCATCACTGATCATTCATCACCTGGATACACGCTTTCATCACAGAGGTGATCTACCACAGTCAGTTAGTGACCAGGAATGACTTTTATCTCATTCTGTCACAGACAGACAATAAAAACATCTGAACGCTAATCGTCATATTTAACCCTTTAACATCCTGCTCAGCACATGTGGTAGAGTCACTTATCTTACTGACGAAGGTGTTGAACACAATGTGATTGTGCCATCTCTACCAAACGGTAGAGGTATGCTGTGCTAAAAACATCCACTAGAGGTCAGAAACCTAACATTTTCTTATCAAACCACATGGAATGAACTGAATCTAAAGCTGAAACAGTGAACAAGTGAACATTATAATGAATTAATAATTAATAATAATCATTAATTTAATTAATACTGTTATACTAATAATTCCGTTTCCTCTTTCTTGGTGAGGATGTTAAAGGGTTAAAGTAAATATGCCTACCAGACAAATCCTCTGTCACTTATCACCGACTTAAGGAATTACTCAATAATAACCAATTAATCAATTAGCAGTTTGTAATTAAGGCTTTAACTTCACAGAACAATAACAAACCTTCATTCTCAGCAGTGACACTGATGTGGTGGTGGCTTGCTAGTACTGGATCAAATGTCCACCATGGTGACACCATGGCTAACACACCACCACCACATCAGAGTCACTGAGAATGATCCACATACTCTGTGGGTGAACAAAGTATACACAGAAACAGATGGACTACTTATATATACAGAACAGTCTGTACTGAAGCTCCATCGACGTGAAAAGCTCAAGACAAGCATGAGTAATGAGCCCTGATACACTTACAGCTACAAGGCTCAGGACCGGTTTGAGGGTCGGTTCAGCTTATACGTTCTATAGCCAGCGAAGCTGAAGTGCAGGAAGCACTAGAGTGCGGACCAGTGAGAGAAAAAACAGGCGAGCATGTGGTTTGGTGAAGATGGATGGCCATCACGCCTGGACAAGCCTTCACGTGAAACCTGATTCTGATGAGTGGAAGCTAAGCGGGGCTTTTTAAACGAAGTGTGATGACTTCAGCAGCTGGTGTACAAATCGTCAGGTCCATCACAGCCCCTCGCTGTAAAGGTGAGATGTTTTATAGACTGAGGAGAGTCTATAGCTATGATTTTTCCACACATGAAGCCCCGCCTTCATCCCAGCAGCATAAGGAATGTAACCTACACTGGTTTCGTTTGTCCAGTTTGCATTACAAACATGCTATTAGCATCAGCATAGGGACCAAACTTTTCTTATACAGCCCCTCAACGCTGGAGTAACCTTCCAGATAATGTCGGGGTGTCAGGTCTACCCCTCTCCCAGTCTTGCTTGTTCTGTTTCTGTCTCCCTCTTGTGGCCTTGTTGAGTATTGCGTGTCCTTTTAAGGTATTTCCTGTGATGTCATGTATTCATTATGTTCAGGTGGTTATTGTTGTTTTATGTGATCAGTTCCAGTCCTCAAATACCCAGTTTGTCAGAGTCCTGGTTGTTGGTCATTTTGTTTGTTCATAGTCTCCATGTTGGATAGTCATGCTCTCTGTCTAGTCTCAGTTAAAGTCTCCTTTACTTCACGTTTTCAGCCATTGGGCTGCCTTTTGTTTCCCTTTGTGTTAAAATTCAATAAACCTTCATTTAGTCTGCGTTCGCCTCTCTCTCTCTCACTGCTGCCTCACACCGGGAATCGACCAGAGTCCACCTTTAAGTCTCGGCTGAAAACGGACTTGTTTAGCTTTTAGTCATTAGTTCTTTCCATCACAGAAACACTGCAGATTTAGGGGTTCACTGGACATGGTGCTGTCTTGCGCTCCCTCAGATTTGTTGATGGTATATTGGAGGGATGCCAGTGACTCAAAGCTCCCATGTTACCTTCTGGTTCTCCTTTAACGTAGGCTGTTCTAGTTACGTCAGAGTCACTCTGATAAGCTTAAGATTCTCTCTATAAACCCATACAGAACTAATTCCAGCTGTCTTTTTCTGAGAGCCCGCCGGTCCGGCCCAACACTAATGGAAGACTGGCTACTGAGACTCCTGAGTGTTGAGATCTCCGCATGATGCCAACCTGACACCAACTATGAGCTTCTCCAGCTGTCCTACACTACTGATCACACTGAAGTGTATATGGACTCTACTTGCTGCTACTATTAGTAATACAGTGGTAACCCTACTTACGAGTTTAATCTGTGCAGGAGCCGAGCTCGTTAGCTGGTTAGCTGGATGCATTTTCCCCATAAGAATACATGTAAAACTGATTAATCCATGTCAGCCGGCCAATATACAGTATACTTTAATATGTAAATAATGTGTTTATATGGGTTTTTAAAACATAAACGAGACGACGACGGTGCTCGTGTAGGCTGGCGGCTAAGGAGGACAGGAGGACGGGTGTACGTGTATGGCATGGTTACACTTATCATATGAAAAGTAAAAGTAAAATGTATCTAACTTTCTTGTTCACTACCTTTTGCTGTCTTTGTGTCACTTTCACTAGCACTTTCACTTTCACTGGACAGCGGTCAAAGGTAATGACTGACCTCTTCTTCTACGCTAGCATCTAGGGGATGCTACGACCGCCGCGCCCCTAGTGGTTGGCAAACTTGAACTAATTTAGGCTACTCGTTACTTGGAATTTTACTCGTTACCTGGAACAAAAATATTCCGAGATCTCGACTCGTTACCTGGAATACTCGTTAGTGTGGATGCTTGTAAGTAGAGTTACCACTGTATTATTATTACCATTTTGTTGAACTATTGACCACATCAGTGCACCTGAACACTACAACAGCATCATAGGATAGTAAGATGAGTGTCTATCAATAATCATCAGTATTAGACTGGAGGAGGATGTGAGTCTGGTCCCTATTATTATTATTATTATTATTATTATTATTCTCATTACTAATGAATTTGACATACACGTGAGAGAAATACTGCAGTAAACTGTCTCAGATAGCCGCTGAAACTCCACAGAGTGATTCTATCAGCATTACCAGATCACAGCACACCACCAATGTTTTGCCTTGAAATCGTATATGTTCAATGGAAGGGCAGCTTTCACAGAAATGCCTTAACCTTGTTTGAACTGCCCGTGAAATTGATTTGGCAAAGGAAGCTTAACTCTGAATTTGATGCTGTAGGAGAAGGGCAATTGAATTTCCTGCTACATATTACTTATTGTTTCCCCACAATATCAAATCTGCTCTCGCTTTCAGCTGGAACGCTAATGGGCTATTCACAGCCTCCCACGCGCTCAGCAGGGAGGTGGCCCAGGAGTCGGCATGCCAACTCTTGCCTTGACCACACAGACAAGAGCATTAAAAGGGTTAAGAAAGCACACAAACACACTCAGTAACTAAGTCACTAATCTACCCTGTCTATAAACTTCAACCAAAGCAGCCCCACAGACGGCAGGTCACGTTTAGAGACAGCGGCGCTGCCCATGTGGAAGCATTCAGCTTACGAGCTGACAGCATGGAGGGGAACCGAGACTCTGAGAAAGAGAAAAGAGAGTTTGTTTTAAAATGGCTTTGTGTGTGTGAGAATGAGAGAAAGGGGTGTGAGCCACGCTGGCAGGCATTAAGGTCTTAGATCTTAAAGGAGTTTCCTCACGTCTCTGCTACTGCTACAGGTTTTCTAGCAGATGACTGTGATGGAGAGGCCTCCAGCAGCTATAAAGACAACGTTACCAAATAAGCACCACAACAAACCCCCAAACTGTCTTCAAACCACATTAACAAACCCAAACAGTGCTCAAAAAACAACAAACCCAAACATTCTCCAACAAACCCAAACATTTACCAATACCAACAAATTCAAACATTCTCCAACACCAACAAACCCAAACATTTACCAACACCAACAAACCCAAACATTCTCCAACAAACACCAACAAACCCAAACATTCTTCAACAAACACCAACAAACCCAAACGTTTACCAACACCAACGAACCCAAACATTCTCCAACAAACACCAACAAACTCAAACATTCTTCAACAAACACCAACAAACCCAAACGTTTACCAACACCAACGAACCCAAACATTCTCCAACAAACCCAAACATTCTCCAACAAACACCAACAAACCCAAACATTTACCAACACCAACAAACCCAAACATTCTCCAACAAACACCAACAAACCCAAACAGTACTCAAAAAACAACAAACACAAACATTCTCCAACAAACACCAACAAACCCAAATGTTTACCAACACCAACAAACCCAAACATTCTCCAACAAACCCAAACATTCTCCAACAAACACCAACAAACCCAAACATTTACCAACACCAACAAACCCAAACATTCTCCAACAAACACCAACAAACCCAAACAGTACTCAAAAAACAACAAACACAAACATTCTCCAACAAACACCAACAAACCCAAATGTTTACCAACACCAACAAACC
>BRDA01011386.1:3432-29363 GCA_036984385.1 Crenuchus spilurus | reverse complement strand
ACAACCTCTTACAAACCCAAACAACGACAACCATTTGCAAACACAAACAACAAAAAACTCGTGAGAAACCCAAACACAAACCCAAAGAGTGCTCAAAAAACAACAAACACAAACGTTTACCAACAGCAACAAACCCAAACATTCTCCAACAAACACCAACAAACCCAAACATTTACCAACACCAACAAACCCAAACATTCTCCAACAAACACCAACAAACCCAAACAGTACTCAAAAAACAACAAACACAAACATTCTCCAACAAACACCAACAAACCCAAATGTTTACCAACACCAACAAACCCAAACATTCTCCAACAAACCCAAACATTCTCCAACAAACACCAACAAACCCAAACATTTACCAACACCAACAAACCCAAACATTCTCCAACAAACACCAACAAACCCAAACAGTACTCAAAAAACAACAAACACAAACATTCTCCAACAAACACCAACAAACCCAAACGTTTACCAACACCAACAAACCCAAACATTCTCCAACAAACACCAATAAACCCAAACGTTTACCAACACCAACAAACCCAAACATTCTCCAACAAACCCAAAGAGTGCTCAAAAAACAACAAACACAAACGTTTACCAACAGCAACAAACCCAAACATTCTCCAACAAACACCAACAAACCCAAACGTTTACCAACATCAACAAACCCAAACATTCTCCAACAAACCCAAACATTCTCCAACAAACCCAAACATTCTCCAACAAACACCAACAAACCCAAACAGTGCTCAAAAAACAACAAACTCAAACATTCTCCAACAAACACCAACAAACCCAAACAGTGCTCAAAAAACAACAAACCCAAACATTCTCCAACAAACACCAACAAACCCAAACGTTTACTAACACCAACCCAAATTTTCTACAACAAACACCAACAAACACAAACACTCTCCAACAAACACCAACAAAAACAAATGTTTACCAACACCAACAAACCCAAAAATTCTCCAACAAACACCAACAAACCCAAACATTCTCCCACAAACACCAACAAACCCAAATGTTTACCAACACCAACAAACTCAAAACTTTCTCCAACAAACACCAACAAACCCAAACATTTACCAACACCAACAAACTCAAACAGGGCTCAAAAAACAACAAACCCAAATATCCTCCAACAAACCCAAACATTCTCCAACAAACACCAACAAACCCAAACATTTACTAACACCAACCCAAATTTTCTACAACAAACACCAACAAACACAAACACTCTCCAACAAACACCAACAAAAACAAATGTTTACCAACACCAACAAACCCAAAAATTCTCCAACAAACACCAACAAACCCAAATATCCTCCAACAAACCCAAACATTCTCCCACAAACACCAACAAACCCAAATGTTTACCAACACCAACAAACTCAAACAGGGCTCAAAAAACAACAAACCCAAATATCCTCCAACAAACCCAAACATTCTCCAACAAACACCAACAAACCCAAACATTTACCAACACCAACAAAGTCAAACATTCTCCAACAAACACCAACAAACCCAAACATTCTCCAACAAACCCAAACAGTGCTCAAAAAACAACAAACCCAAACATTTACCAACACCAACAAACCCAAACATTCTCCAACAAACCCAAACAGTGCTCAAAAAACAACAAACACAAACATTTACCAACAGCAACAAACCCAAAAATTCTCCAACAAACTCAAACAGGGCTCAAAAAACAACAAACCCAAACATTCTCCAAAAAACCCAAACATTCTCCAACAAACCCCAACAAACCCAAACATTCTCCAACAAACACCAACAAACCCAAACGTTTACTAACACCAACCCAAATTTTCTACAACAAACACCAACAAACACAAACATTCTCCAACAAACACCAACAAACCCAAACGTTTACCAACACCAACAAACCCAAACATTCTCCAACAAACACCAACAAACCCAAATATCCTCCAACAAACCCAAACATTCTCCAACAAACACCAAAAAAACCCAAATGTTTACCAACACCAACAAACCCAAACATTCTCCAACAAACACCAACAAACCTAAATATCCTCCAACAAACACCAACAAACCCAAACATTCTCCAAACATTTTTTAAAGAACACCAAATCCAAACATTCTGTAACCAAAACCATCAAACCCAACTATTTTCCAACAAGCACCACCAAACATGATAAAACACCAGGTCAGGATCACTGTGGCCAGGAGGAGACGGATGCAGTGAGGTTCAAAAACAGGCTTTATTACAAAACAAATCACAAGCGTGATGACGAACACGTTATGAACAACATAATTCTAAGGAAAAAATAATGATGGAAGAGGACTGTGAAACACTAGGGAGGCTTTATAGCACGCTTAATCAAGACATAATGAAACGGCAGGGCTGTGTCCTCACATAAAATAGAGGTGGTGACATGACGTGAACAAGACACGTGAAAGACGTAAACAAAAGCAGGTAGCAACAGGATGTCACATGGGAAACAAACAAAGAGCACGTGACAGGATGGGGGCAGGGACGAGGCTATGGCGGGAGGGTTACACATCACCACACATTCTCCAAACAAAAACATTCTTCATACACCACTGAACACCAAACTAAATAATTTTCCAACACAGGCAACCCCCCATTCATAGAGTCTACTCTCCAGAATGTTCTCATCACCCAGTCCAAGAACATTCTGACCCATTCACAATGCTCCAGAACAATCTTCTCCGCCCCTTTCACATTGGTCTAGAATGTTTTCACTATTCACACTGGCTTGTCGGTTCTTATTCTTGACCAGTTTACAGTCGACGGCTACAAAGTTGCAGATGGAGAATACCGGGTCAGTGTGAGACAGAAATGGGAAGTTTGGGTCACTGTGCCATGATCTTTATCTACCAGGTCCACCCAGGTGTGTTCTGGTGCTCCAGAGGCTAATGCTGATGTGGCACACCGTATGAAGACACTTAAATGCACCAGGAGTCCCCTGAGCCCCATCAATTACAACTGTTGCCAGGGTGAGTGAGGAAACCCAGGAGACACCAGAGTCTGCCCGACCCAGACAAGAAAGAAAGAAAAACAAACCCGGCCCCCCCCCACAAGACGGGGATCAGACTCACCGCCACAGAGACTGAGAGAACACGAGAAACACGGCTGCCAATATTAGACGTCCAATCTAACAACAACAGTCGCCCCCCTACGCCACCGCAGACCTGTTTAGTTTGGCCCGCTTTGAAACGGGCCCGGTTTCCTTTGATCTGCTCAGCTTTGCTGTGTCTCGTATCGCACTCGTCTTTTCCTCCCTCCGTCTCTCCGCTATCTCACCCTCCTTCCTCTGCTTACTTCCTCTCTGTCCCGGGGGACGCTGGGGTGTGTGTGCAGGCCGACCTCCTCGGAGGGCTGTGAGTGTGTGTGTGTGTGTGTGGTGTTTACATGGTTAAGCCTACTCTCATGTGCCCTAATCAGAGATGTGCAGAAATGATTCACAATTTGTTTCACTGCTACACACACACACACACACACACACACACACACACACACACACACACACACGTTTCTGAACCTTTACACAACAAACATTTTACATCACTGAGCTGCTCACTACAGCAAGTCTTGTCCATTTGATCAGCTCCACTGACCATACAGGACCCCCCACAGAGCAGGTGGCTCATTCTCAGTGACACTGACGTGGTGGTGGTGTGTTAAACACCTCAGTGTCACTACTCGAGTGAAAATAGTGACCAACCAGCCAACACAGAGCTACTGTCTCTGACTTTACATCTACAAGCTGGACCAACAAGGTAGGACAGGAAACAGTGTTTAACATCTCCAGCAGCTCTAACACACCACCACCACATCAGTGTCACTGAGAATGATCCACCTGCACAGGATAAAGTGCACAAACACAAGCTCACAGACTCTAGAATCCGTCTTTGCTGATGACGAGCTGTAAGACTTCTTACCTGTAAAAAGGCAAATCCTAAAATTCCAGCTAACCTGGACCGACTGCGAGGTGGACAGCTCTGGATGATGAGATATGGCCCAACGATTAAAAACGTCTGCGTTAGCTCACTCTGCAAAGGTTCACGGCAAAACCTCCGCGGCCATCAGATAAGCGGCGTTTGATGAATGCTGACCTGGAAAGCCGTCCGGCAACGAGGAGAGGATAGTCATCTCGCGTTCAAATATGGTGGCCATACTGAAGCAATCAGGTTTTGGTGCGCTATAAACGTCTGAGTGAGAATTTGGCGCGTTTAAATAGGATTTATGACCTCAGCACTTGCTCTTTAAATCACCTGGAGCCCGTCAGTCTTGATGTCAGATTTCAAATCATACGTATATAAAACGCTGATATACGCTGCATCCAAAAAGAGCGAGAGAGCTTTACTGGTCTCTATCCATCACAGGCAGGCGTGCCTTAGTCGTCTGACTGAGCAGAGGCTGTTGGCTGGCCGCCTCGTGTCTGACCGCTTCTCTTTCCCTCCTGAGGTGGAATAAAGAGGAATCAGTGGGCCGAAATTGACCAGTGTGCTCGGGATTATGACCTTCAGAGGAGTGAAGGACTCTTCTTACCCACTTAATCTTGGTCAGCATCACGGTGAGTCCCTCTACCACTTCACTGGGCACTGAGCAGGGCATAACGCTACTTTAACTGTAGCCAGGGCAGTGTGCCAATCCATCATTGGGTGCACAGACATACACACACAACAGGACAATTTAGAGTACCCAATTCACCTGACCTCCATGTTTTTGGACTGTGGGAGGAAGCCAAAGACTCCAGAGGAAACCCCCGCACATAAACAAACTCCGCCCAATTATTTTTGTTATATTTAACATCAAAAATCATAATATCTCCTCGTCCACCTGTAGTCACAAAGATATCAGTCCTCTTCAGAAGCCCTTTTCGGATCGGATTAAGCGTAATCCGGGGATCTGCGGTAATTTCTTCTTTTACAGGAGCTCCTTAGTGATTTTATTCCCGTCCGGATCCACCACATCTGTGTTTTTTCCCTCATCCTCTGAGAAAACAAGCTGAATGACCTGACATTTGTGTTTGTAAAGCCCAACAAACTCCCAGAAACTCACTCCTGTAGTTATTTTACTGCTGACCGGAGACAGGAGGTCAAACACTGAGGACATCCTTTTAATCTGAATCTCAACTTCAGTAAATTACAAGTTAAAATGACAAATTTGACAAGAAGTTTCAAGTGAGGCCTTGATGCTCTGCCTGATGGCCTAAATAAAGTCCTGGATGCTTGATATTTTACACAGTAGGCCATCTGCTGGTGTTCCCTCATAGTTTTCATACCACTGCTCTTGGACTGGCTTTTTCCACTGCTCTCGTCAGCCTCTTTTCGTATTGCTTACATCTGGTCTCTCTGAAATACCCATTCAGTATCACACGGTCATTGGAATCCATTAGGGACCATTGAGCATCTGCTCCGACTCACACACATACACAAAAACACAGATAAAAACTAAGGATGGACATATTTCTGCCCATCACAGCTCCTAACGGAGACAACAGATACTGTTTTATCCAGCAATCATACACACACACACTCACATCAGCATCAATACGACTGTGTTGTGTGTAAATCACAGCCGGGCCTTTACCAGGTTACGGTCGAACCATTTCATCACCTGCAGATTTAATACTGATTCTGGCTCTGTGCTCGTTCTGTCTGAATGTCTTAGCAGAGGTATGGACCAGGACTCCAGTATAAATCTTGCAGCTTTAACATAAACACCAATGACAAGCCGCCACGCTCACAGATTTCCCCGCTGGCACTATTTTTGACTAAACTAGCGTGCTCAAGCCCTTTCCATGATCTGCAGCCATGTGGAAGAAGGCTGTGGGTCAACTGTCTCCAATAACTTGGTACTTGTGGACGCCAAATATTGCTAAATAAAGCCATGATCTTTCTTATTTGCCAATAATAGTGCATCTCCATTTAAAAGTATATTAACTACACGTAAAGTGACATATCTCAAGATTTTTGGGTTTTATTGTTGATGCTGTTTGAAGATTAATACATAATGAGATATTTTAATGTTTCATGGGCTATAAGCCATACTGATCAACACTAAAACAAAACAAAGGTCTGAAATATGTCACAATATATATACACAGTCAAAAAGTATCCCCAGTTATATTCAAACGTTGGTAAGTTGGTCTTATCAACACTTTCTGTATGCAGACACGGTCTACATAATAACTGCTGAGCAGGTTGGAACGTGTTCCATTTATGACTGCAGCGCAAAAAAAAAAAATGGCCGCCCCACAGTGCTGGTTTTCATTTCACTCAAGAGAAAATGACGTAAACAAACATTTCACACCAACTGAACACATGGACTCTTCCATTACTGCCTATAGCTAAAGAAGGTCATCAAGAGCTCTCAATTTCCCCAATTTGCTCAAGAAGTCATAGGCTATTGATATTTGATTGGCAGAAACCTAAAATTCAGATTTCTGATAGTTTTATTTACTGCAGCTGGCATGGATCTACACCAGAAAGTAGGAGTCATTTATTATTTTGGCGCCAATTGTCAATTCAACTGCCTCAAAGTCGTAGACTGACGGACTGGTCCCTGAGATAATGGAGGGTCGGTGAGAGCTGACCCAGGCTAGCAGGGGATTGGACTTGACCCCTTAAGTGATGCTTGGCACAGGGGGTCGGTGCGGGCCAGCCCCTGAGCTCCACAGATGGACCACATTTAGAGGGAGGTTAGCGCTAGCAGGTAGACGTTTTAAAAAAAACGAGTACAAAACTGAACAAAAAACCCGATTTGACTCACTTCAGGGCGGTAATGTGAACGCAGCCTTGATGGAGGTGGTCTAGTCCTCTACTGGAATGCACAACTGGCTGCTTGAGCTCCCAGCAAAAGCACTCGTCATTTAAAACTCTTACTCCCTCTTCCTTTTCTTTGCCGAGCACTACAGATGGAGAGAAATGAGGGAAGAGCAGGCGGGAGGCGAGCCAAGAGCAGCAAAAGTCTCCGGCTTCCCCGAGCCTCGATGCCCAGAGGAACTTCGCCTGATGACAACCATCACTACTGGAGACCTTTTCACAGTGATTTGAAGTGATTAAAGACAAATAGGAGCACATTTCATCCAAAACCACTCATCAGGTGGAGGAGCACTGAGTGGATAAGCAAAGATTTAAAGTGTGAAACTGTGAAGCAGCTGAAGGTGAGCTATGAAAGTCAGAGAGTAGCTCATGAATTATCCTCGCTCAGTCTTGCGAAACTCGATGTACAACCTCCTGTCAGTGAAGATCCATTTATCATCTGTTGGCTGTGGGTACCAGGTCTCAGAGGCATTGTACCCAACACGGGCCAAACTCGGGCCAAGCCACACACCGTATGATGGACTCCTCGAGTGGGGGCTGAACCCCTAATCTTCCAGCCAAGCCTCAGCCCTGCTCCCAGGAGCTCAGTGGGCTCTTACCCACAAACCCCCAGCGCGTAAACGCAAGGAACACGAGGCTTTGACCGCGCACACAAACAACTCCCGTTTCCTCTCTCCAGTGTTGTTTTTAACCAGCTACCGTTCCATCTTCCATCCAACAGGCACGAGTTTCAGATGCCAAGGAAATGGGTTTTTGAACATTTGTACTTAATAACGCAGACAGCATGGATTAATCAGACAAGAAATACGTCGAGTTCTCGAGGCCAAAGCGTGGCAGACGCTGTATGTTGACCACTATTCTGGCAGAGAAGAAAGAACACAGGGACAGCGCTTTCCCTTAAGAAAGAAAATCTGCTTTCCGATCTAAAGGCATCAAGAAAACCAATTTGTTTAGACAGCGACGCAGCTACGCAGACAGATTCCTCTGCAGTGACGACACATATAATGACGGAGTGGCTGAAACCGGACGACTCTGAATGAACCGGCCAAGTGAGGGAGCCTCGCATGAGGACAGAGGTACTATATCTCTCACAGGGAAACAGCCGCTGCCCAATTACAATGACACAATCCCATTAGGATGCTGTTAACACTGAACTACGAACATAACCACCGTGCTGAACTCACTCTTCTGCCGGTGCCAAATCAAGGTTTCTACCACTTCATGAGCAGTGTGAGACCACCAAACATGTCCCATCCCGGACACCACATCAGCTTCGCTATGAGACCCAAACTACTGTCTGTATTCTGTGAGACATAATGAGACCAAAACAAATACCGCGTAACGTATTTGGCCAATAACGTCTGATTCTGATCCAATACGATGACGTCTGCTCATAATCTCCAGATGTATCGTAACGTCTCACAGTTCAGAGGTGTATAAACGGGCCGTGATGATGTGGTCTCATCTCAGACTCAACACTTGCATAACAGGAAAAGAAAATCAGGTCATTAATGGCAGCCCGTGTGTCCAAATGAAGCAGAAATGAGGAATCAGATCAGTTTTGGTCGGAAAACAACTAAAATGAGCCGTTCTGACAGTCTGGTTGCCTTCGTGGACACCCCATAAGCCCTCCGAGGCCACCGTTTTAGTCTTAAGTTATTTTTTCCAACAATTACAAAAAGTTCCCAAAAGCCGATATTCATTTATCCGCCATCGTTCTAAATGAGTGCCAGGAAAACAGGATTCCTCAAACGAAAAAAAAAGGCTGCAATAACAACAATAATACAGAACCCCGTGTTCTCTCTGGTCATAAATTATGAAGAAAACCACCACCCTTCTCTTCTACCTGTCAATAAAGTCTGAACAGACTATGCACTTATCCAATATAAAGCTCCCTCACTTCCTGTTCAATTAGCTCCACCCTCACGCAGCGAGCAACAGGGGTCAAAGTTGACGGCAGTAAAAGCCAAGATTGTAACCGCAGGGCTCCCACCGGACGCCCGAGCGTCCAGCTTTCTGCACGGGAGCAGGTCCCCGAATGCTGGTGACCCCTGCTATTTAATGCAGCCCCCCCATCTGGACCCTTGGCTCGACCCCCCCGCCGTAGCGCCGATGTTAGCGACTCAGCATGTTTCAGCGCGGAGCGGACGCGCTCTCAATCATCATTAGAGGTTTGAGCGGAGTCCTGCTGCCTGGGCCGCCTGCCAGCATGCGTAAAAGTTTCCATGAGAAAAGCCGCGAAGGGCTGGGGAGGGAGCGAGTCTCAGGGATGGAGAAGGGGGATCCTCTGAAATTTAAGACCTTTGCTCTATTAGGAGAGAGAGAAAGAGTGATGGAGCCAAACAGAGAAGAGCGAGAAGCCCAGTGGAAGTGCAACACGAGGCAGAGACAAAGATCCCATAAAAGGCCAAAGTGTCCCATCAGAGTCAGAGCTTTTACAGGCAACTCAAAGCTAACGAAAATGAAACTGGACCGGGCCTGTGACTCCTCTACAGTAGCCAATGGCTACTCTACGAGACTCCAGTGAATAGCGGGTCTGTGTGTTCAGCAGCACAGCTGGAGAGAATCTGCTGCTACTCAGAGCTACACTTCATGATTTCAGCCCTCATGCTAGTAGCTAATGAGAGAAGACACACACACACACACATATATATACACACACACTGTTATTATAAAAGCTTATGTAAAAAATTCATGACTATAAAGCTCCATTCGCCTCTGTTCTATATAAATGAAGCCAAACTATCGCTGCCAACTTGTCAAATTTGGAGAGTCTGTGCAGTACCAGTGTCAAAACCAGCCCACCTCCTCGTTTGGTTGCCCCGCCCCCATTCTGAGCATCATCCGCCCCCATTCTGAGCATCATTCTACAGTCATTGGTTGAAGCGAAACAAATGCGGTAAAGCTTGTGTTGGCTCCGGCCCAGTTTAAGCCCTGCTCAGCTATCAGCACACCAGTGTACAGAAGAAAATAAAACAGAAACTGGACTCAATCGAGACTTGAAAATACTTCTGAAGATCCAAATGGCTGAGACAAGACTGACTACGAACACTACTTATGACTACACTGGTGTTAGCTGACTGGCTAATAGCTAGAAAGAGCTGCTGCAGCCGAGGTTGCCAGATTCAGCTACAAAGCCAAAGCTCAAAAAAGCCCAAAATCTAAAGAAAGCTATAACAGATCTGTTAATCTTACTTTGTTTTTATTTGTATATCCCAATTTACACTTTTGTTGTGAAGCATGTTTAAAACAACATTATTAATATTATTTTGTCATAATATTGCAAATAATATATTATTATTATATTTTATTATTTTGAAAGGATCTCCAAAAATGATGAATTCTGCATTCTCAAACCAGCCCACTGTGGCAGGAAAACCTTAAACCTGGCAACCAGCGGCATCTTCCCCTGTGTAACCACACCTTCTTATGATATAGTAAATGTTTTAAACACTAACTTCTCAACCAATATTAGCATAGCTGGAATCAGACACTGTGGCTGGAAAGATAAGGGGATAACGGGCTGTTATTGAAAACACCTGGAAAAGGGCGGAGCTACAGTTCATACCAGCAGGGGCGCTAGACCTGTTAGGGACGATGCTGTATGTATACTTCATACAGTCACTGGTATAGAGCCACTCAGATGGAGAATGGTAACAGGCCAATGCTGAAATAAAAGGCAAAAGCCAATGACTGAGCTCATACTGCCTCACACACACACACACACACACACACAAGGGAGCATGATGTCACCTTCGCTGTCTCTCCTCAGCAACTGTGACCAACATCTCGGCCTTCCAGCCAGCCTTTTATTGCTTAATTAGTGAGGAAAAACGAGACTGACGTGAATTCCGCACTCCTGTTTTCAAATGCTATTGTTCCCCCTGATGCCATATGCATGCAATTTTTGTCCCGTTCTCTGCCATATGCATTGTAAATTGCTGTGGAATACAGAAGGGAATGACCCAATAAAGGCTGTTATTGGATGATGCCCAGTTAAGATACCGCAGGCTGCATTACGCAAGTGCCAGACACAGGAACAATGACACAGAGCAATGCCATGTTAAAAAAATAAATAAAAAACTTTTCTTCTCCCAAAAAGAGGCATGCTTTTGATTTAAAAGGTGTTTTTTTCCTGCAGCGCTTGATTCCTGGCCTTGGCCCTGCCAGCCTTCAACACTCGACTGGATAAGAATCTGTTTACTCGGATTCTTTCAGCAGAGAAGCTACTACAAGGCCTGAGAAGTGGATCAGAGAGAAAATGGAGAGAGGTGATAACACATCGTGTCCTTTTAAGTAGTTAGCGACAGACTCCGGGTCTAAAGACAGTGCTGAGTGGTGGGGAATTTTCAGGGGGCACATATAACCCCCCCCCCCTCTCCACGTGCACAGTTTCAGAGCCTCAGCCAGTCGCTGAGAGGTCGCGTCATTTCTCGGGTGGCTCCAGGTTTTCCGCCGACAGTGGTAAGACAACCTCTATAGTGGCCACAGAAGCCTGGAGGTCCCCCCTCACCTATATCATCACACCAAAAGCTTCAAATCCAGCAGCTGAGCTAATGGAGCACCTCTTCAATCTCTACTGTTTCTCACTGTAAGAGTATTATCACTTACTTCAGCTGTGCAACCTTTCAAAAACAAAGAAAATAACCCTGAACAATGTGAAACGTGTCTCTGTATGCAGCCTGTTCTTCAATGGACAGAGCTGGGGTATCATTCCCAGTGACACTGACGTGGTGGTGGTGTGTCAGAGCTGCTCAAAATTGCAAACCAACCAATCAACCAGCCAACAGCATCAGGACTGGAGGACCAACAAGGTAGGAGAGGACAGTGAGTGGATCTCCGTCAGCTCACACACTAACACACCACCACCACGTCAGTGTCACCACCACCCAGATAATACCATAAATAGACCCTTTCCCTGACCCAGATGTGTTGATGAAAAGGAGGGGCTGGGAGTTGGGAAGGTGCACCGGCCTTGTTTATTTGAAAGAGTGCGGAGTCGGGGGTGGGGAGGGGTGAGGGGGGGAGACAGATGCCTTTGGAGGATGCAGTTACCACCACACACTTACCGGGACTCCAGCAGCCGACCACAGACGCTTATTCAGGCATTAGGATGGCAGCCTGATCGAGGTTTTATGAGACGCGCTGTGGACGCCCCCCCCTCCCCGGGTCAATCAATACGCATTCCTACAGCTTAATGCAACTGTAATCACAGGCTGAATGCATTTGGCCACCGAGGCGGAGGTATAGAGGAGCGAGAGCTAAAGTGACTGAAGATGAGGTGCAGGGGAAACACCAAAACGAGGTTACTCTCTTTTTTTAACGCGAGCAGAGGAAATCTGGGATACTTTCAGTCTACCAGCTCCAATAACAAGCTTTCACGTCGCATCAAACAGATCTCGAGTTTCAGCTCTGTTCACTCAATACTGCGCGAGAATAAACATGTCATTGTAGTTTACGTTTGACAAAGTTACGCTCTGTATCTGAGGGCTCGGATCTTAAGGCAAACTCCAGTCCTGGAGGGCCGGATTCCTGCCGTTTCCTGGTCAGACTGTGTTGGACACCAGCCCCCCAGGACTGGAGTTTGACCCCCCTGATGTACCCGAGCAAGAGGGAACTGACTTTCACGTCTGGAAGCATTAACGGCGTCTGCTGACAAATAGATGACCTTGGTTCCCTCCGTGTTGTTTATTTATGAGCTGAGGACACGGAGATGACAGATTTACTGAAAGCTACGTTCTAACTCGATTTCAGCTCAGCCTTTAAATACCCCCCACCCACACAGGCAGACACACGCAATGTTCTTGCAACAGCCAGTAAAAGAACATTAAACAGAGAAAGGTCCCTCTCTGCAGGCCCCCAGTGGGCTGGATGTGGACGTCAGATAAATTGACTTGCATTACTTTTGAAACTCTTGTACACAAATAAATATTTCTCCTTATGACACTCTTATAATGCTGAGGACACCGCTTAATGTGTCTGTGATTGTGTGTCCAGTTGTGAAAGAGGAGAGTGAGGGCTAGCAACAAACCTCCTCACAACGGCGATAGAGCTCACTGCTCAACTTACACTCTGATCATGTTAAACAATCAACTACAACTGCCGCCATTAAACACTTACAGTCTAAACAACATAAACAGCCTGACAAAGAAAATCATGCACTTTTCATCAATGTTAGGGAAACAAATATAAAAGGGTTCCTCAAATGACCCTCAAAATTAGTAAAAAAGGCATTTGTCCACTGTGAGAAGGGGATAAACATTTCATTTCTAACCTATCATCTATAGTTCCACAGAGAGCCAGTAGCCACAGGTGACCAGGGGGCAGAGGGCCACAGGTAATTATTAGAGCAACGACAACGCCCCCACGGGTGTTGCTGGGCACACAGCCAGGGGAGACCCCGGTGACCCCCCAGGCTCCCTTGATGACGCCAGCTCAGCACAGGAGGCTCCACCGGGAGGCAGAGTGAAAACAAAGCCCTCACCACCCCTCTCTGCTCATCGTGCCCCTCACATCAAATTCTGGAAAAAAGCGGAGCAGCTCTCACCTCAGGAAACCCCTACCCATTGTTTTGCTTCCTTCATTAGGGCTCATGTCAACAGGCTGGCCCATCGTGCGTGTGCCACTGTTATTTTGCGCCAGGCCGCTCCCAGCCTGACCTCTGACCCCTGCACGCCCCGATGTGTTTGGACAGACTGCTGAAAGTCCTGCTGAGCTAATTCACATAACAAGTGGATTCACAATTCCCGCATCACACACACCCACATATCTGCGCACCTGCGACTGATGGGCCGCCATGGGAGTCGCAGTAAACAACATAAAGTGCTACGGCGACCAGCAACGAATATTTCACCACAGTTTCATCACTGGTTCCTGCTCACCAGTATGAATACTGGAGGATTTCAGCAGAATACAGTTGAAGGCCAGTACATGCTATTCTACAAGATACTGACTTGTTGTGTGGCACTGCATCCTAACCTTTGGTCTGCTTTGGGGGTCTTAGTGAGCTCTCATAGACAACATTTTACATCTGCAGAGAAGAAGAAGGGTACTGAGATACCTTCGGTCTGAGCTGTATAACTAGGCAGTGTCTACAGACGCAGTTAAGTAATCAGTGTCTACCCTTATAAGACTCTCTAGACAACAGTGACATCACTTATTCCCACCCACTGAACCTCACCTGTCAAAATCACCTCACCGTAGATCTGCTCTCACAGGTTTTATAACAATTTTAGTAAAATTACATCATTATATGTAACAATCACATCACTGCCGTGCTTATGGAGACAGACTGCAATGTGTTGCATTGTGGGATTGCCTTAACAACATTCAATGATCAACGTTTTGAGGTATCTAAGAACTGACACAGCCTACTTATGGGGGTGCATATTGTGACGTAAAATGATTGAGACCCCTTATTTTCCCCAAATATTCATAGAGCGATAAGGTTCCACAGTCGTTAAGGCAATCCCACAATGCAATGCGGCACTGCTTGTGTTTTGAAGATGGCGGATTCCAGCAGCAGGGCAGAGATGGGATTCTTAAACGTTTTATTCTTACATTTTATGAAGTAATTCTACTAAAATTTTATACCTGAGGTAAGTAAAGTGCAGTGGGCGGGAATAAGTGATGTCATCACTAATTCAAGCATCTTATAAGGGAAGGTGATGGTTAGAGGCCGTGTAGACACTGCCAGGTTATACAGCTCACTGGGCACTGAGACAGACCTAGTATGTGACTAAAGCAATACTGGATAAACTCTACAGCTTTATTTTGCTTCTTAGAAGGTCCAGAGAAGACCAACGATGCCAAGCTTGCTGTGCCCATTCACACTGTTCAAAAGCTCTGCTCTCCCTCCATTCATACTAAGGTGTCAGTTCTGAAACTTCTTCTGCCTTTAAAAGACTGTCTTAGTGACCTACCATCATCCAGGTACATCTGGTCAAGCTCCTGCGGCTCTCGTTTGATCGTGACGGACAGCGCCGGGGAGCTACTGTCCTCCGCCAACAGGCTGGACGGGCTTCCTCTGGGCTGGGCACCAAATGGGGGCAGGTATGGGCTTTCGGCTGCAGCACCGGGCGTTGAAGGGTGGGAGGTTGGAGAGGAGGAGGGGCTACTGCTCGGGTAGAGAGGATGATAGGGTGGGCTGTTGAGGTGTGGGCTGCCCTGTGGGTGGGACATAGTGAGGTGGTCAGGGGAGCTGGGCAGGGCCAGGCTGGGATGTGTGGGTGTGTCTTGCAGAGAGGCCACACCAGTAGGCATGGTGGCGTGAGTGGGGCTGCTGCTCAGGCACTTGGGGAAGGGTACGGGTGTCAGGTCATGGAGTTTTGGGCTGGAGCCGGGAGATGAGCAGGGCATTGTGGCGGGGTGGGGAGGGCAGGGAGAGTAGCCGCCCACTATGCAGGGGTCGGCGTCAACTAAAGGCATCATGGGAGGCAGTCTCTGTTGGCTGTAGTAGGGCTTCGAATGCATGGGCATCCTTGGAGCGCCCTGGGACTCATAGTCGTCGGTCGGCTCTGTCTTTATCATAGGAACTGTAAAGATAGACAGCACGGAGAGAAGAGTATAAGCAAGTGCTATGAGGAAGTGAATGTATTATTCATTATTTTTGGAACAGCAGGTGAGGTGCTACGGCCGGGATGCCCTCCTAAACTCTAGCGAATTAGCCCCCATGAACCAGTGTGAGTGTCAGCAGTAAAACTCCACCAGAGGAAAGGGGGAAAAAGAAAACAGAGAAGAAAATGACAAAAAAGGGAAAGAAAAAAGGATGAGTCATCAGAGGAGAGCTCCACAGCTGGCTCTAATAATGAAAAGGCCTATTTTCTTTGGACTGGGCTCCAGCTCTAATACGCTATAAAAGAGCATTTTGAAAGAGAGAGCTGCTGCAGGAGCCTGAGACCCCAGGGGCTCCACACTGGAGAAGCAATTGTTGCTCTAGCAAAAGAAAAGAATGAGAGAAAATGATTTGATTTTGATTAGGTACTTAGAATTGGGTGAGTGAGTCTGCTCTGCGTTGCAGAGGCCTTAGAGAGAAGTCCGCTGACCACCCGTTGCAGTTCAGATAACCCTACATTAGTTGGCATAGTACGCTCATTTGCTCACTTTTGTTTTTGGTAGTTTACCAAAATGGCTTTTCAGGGCAGAGATTTTAGTCTGTTCCACTCCATATACAACCCCAATTCCAAAAATATATACTGCTCAGCACTGATAGTGCCTTTCCAGATGTGTAAGCTGCCCATGCCATAGGCACTAATGCCCCGTATCATCAGAGATGCAGGCTTTTGAACTGAGATCTGATAACAAGCTGGTTGGTCATATGACCACAGAGCAGTTTTGATTTTGACTCATTTTAATTGAGCTTTGGTCCAAAGACAGTCAGTGTTGGCATCTGGTTTCTTCTTTACATGATACAGCTTTCGCTTGCTTTTGTGGCTGGCACAGCAAACTGTGTGCACAGGCAGTGAAGTGTTCCTGAGCTCATGCAGTGATTTTTTAATGAGGTGCCACCCAAACATCATCTAATATTGACTGCCAGCCTTGTCTCTTGTGCACACAGATTTCTCCTGATCTTCTGATGATGTGATGTACTGTAGATGGTGGGATATTCAACGTTTTCACAATTTACGCAGAAATTTGAAGTTTTAAGCAAACTGGTGAATCTCTGCGAGTCTTTGCTTCTGAGCGACTCTGCCTTAATTAGTACCTCTTATTTTTCAGCCTTAAAACCTAAAAACTCTGAAGAAATGGTCAAATCAATGGTGAAAACATCTGATCTGTGTTGTATGCTCGGTTGTGAGGTCTATGAGATTTATTTAAGCTTTTTTAATTGGGTTTGTACAGCTGAAGTCTCTGCTCAGTGAAAAGTCACAATTTTCAGTGAAACCCTGGTTTATATTGTTCCATCACCGCATGTCATTAGTTCTTTAACGAAATGGATCCTTCACACCCTCGGCCCGAGTGTACTGCCGCTGTGTCCCCAGCGCGCTGCAGATTTACGTCATTGCTGTCTGCTCTAAGTGGCGTGGGAGTGCTCAGGACATCCCCTTGTGACCCGCCGGGTGCTACTGAGTGGTTCCCTTGACCCAAAGCTCTCCCAAAGCACCTTCCTCTAGAGCCTGCTGTTGGCATCAGGAGGATACGCCAACCAGCCTTGGCTGTGGCTGTTGTTTGGTGTATCTGGAATGAAGCTTTGCCTACATCACCTCACAAATGAAGCTCCTGGTTAAGGAGAAGCAGACGGCTCAACAGCATGCAATACATGTCAAAACAAAGAAGCCACCAAAACCGGGATGCTTGCAATGCACTTTAAGGTATTCTGTTTAAATGATGTGTGCAAGTGTCTTTTGTTTCCAAACAGACGAAACCAAAAAGGATTTAGTACAACATGAGCCATAAATCTGCATCTCAGAATGGGTCTCAATTCCTAAATCTTTAAATTCACCTCAACAAAAACTCCTATTGTCTCATTGCTCTGACGACCTCTCGTATTTCTCCTCAAGTCTCGAGGCTGAGGGCCTTCGGCCAGGCTTGACGAAGCCTTCCAGCCGACTCTGAGCTTTGGGAGTCTGCAGCGTGGCGTGAAGATTCACCCCGTTAGCCTCGTCCCCAGCTGCCTCTGATTTTCTTGCAGAACCCAGCTGGTTACGGCCTGCAGACACTTTACACTGCACTGCTCTTGACTCCTCTCTCTCTCTCTGTCTCTCTCTTTCTGGATTGTCTTGCTATCACTTTCTGTCAGTTGTCAGAGCTGAGGTATGTTTTTAGTGATGTGACTGTAGTTACTGGTATGTTTTTACTGGTTTCTGACTTCACATCAGCCTTTCTGTGCTATTCCATGATTTCCCCTCTAATATATTTTATTGAATCTAATATAAACACCATTGTGTCCAAACATTTGGACGCCCCATGTAATGAATGCATTCAGCAATAATAGCACTAAACATGTACACGTTGGCATCATGTCTAATGCCAGGCGTGGGCTATAGTGGAGAAGGGGAACCGTGCTCCATCAAAAACTTTTGGGATGAGTTGGAAGAGTTAGGGATGCAACATCGTGACCTCACGAATACTCTTTGTCGGCTGAATGCAATCAAATCCTCACAGCAATGCTCCAAGACAAAATGAGGACTCTTTCAGATGAAACAATGAATCCCTCATTTCTGCAGCATTTCTCTCTCTGTGTCTGTTTAGGAGAGTTACAGGATCTCTGAGACAGAAGGAAAGGATGAAGGAGTCTCTATGTGACACAGATGACTCTTAATTACGTCACAAAGACCTAGCCATAATTACAAGCCCCTGGGCAGAAGCAATCTGGCAGACAGCTGGTGGCCGGTACGGACCAGTTGGTTGTGTCTGTCACTGGCCCGAACCTACGCCAGCTCCCACTCTGCAAAGACAGTCGAATTCCACACAATCACAAACAATCGGGCCAAGGAGCAGCATGTTTCCCCCCAAACCTGGCAAACAGTCAGCCTCCAAAACTGGACCGCCGCTCTCCGGCCTGTTAATGTCGTCACGGGCCGCTCTGTGGCGTGGGTGTAGTGCCGCACGCAGAGAGGCACGTGGATGGCTTTACTGATGCTTAGTCAGGTTTTGGTTTGGAGTCTTGAGTAGCTGGACGGTGGTCCAGCCTTCGCTGAGGTGCTACGTGTTGGTTCTACGTGAGGCGCTGCCATCTGTGTTATTAATAGAACTCGATATTGCGAGTCTTCGAAGCGCTTGTGAAAATAAAGGGATTCCGAGAATTGACTTCAAAAGGGTTTTCCTCAGTGCCAGCTAGTTTAGCCTCTGTTGTTTTATGTGGTTTGAAAGAATGTTTCTCATTTGAAAGAAGCGAGAAAGACGCCGTGTCACACGCGAGAGTTATTGGAAGCGTGATTGGAAAAGCAACATCAGGAACAACTCCCGCAGTGCACGCATCTGAAAGTCTCGCCATTCAGCCAAATACTCAGACTGGACCAGAACAAATGCAAGTCAAATCATCTTCAATCTACTCTAAATATCTAATCTCTCATTCTGAGAAAGTTGTACGTTTACTGTAAGTGAAAGTGGCACAATGGCAAAGAGCACACTTGCCCAGAGTGGAGTACAGCCCTGTCTAGAGAACCCGGGGAGCAGTTGGAGGTTAGATGCCTTGCTCAAGGGCACGTCAGTCGTGTCAAGAAGGTTGTACGTTTACTGTAAATGAAAGTGGCGCAATGGCAAAGAGCACACTTGCCCAGAGTGGTGTACAGCCCTGTCTACAGAACCCGGGGAGCAGTTGGGGCTTAGATGATTTGCTCAAGGGCACGTCAGTCGTGTCCTGTCAGTCCAGCAGATTGAAGCAAGACAACGACCCTAAACACACAAGTTGTTCTACCAAAGAACGTTTAAAGAACAGTTACCGGAAATGTTTAGTTACAGTTATTGCTGTAAAGGGGGGTCACACCAGATACTGAAAGCAAAGGTTCTCATACTTTTGCCTCTCACAAATGTCATATTAGATCATTTTCCTCAATAAATAAATGATGCAGTGTAATATTATTGTCACATTTGTTTAACTGGGTTCTCTTTGTCTACTTTTAGGACTTGTGTGAACATCTGATGATGTTTTAGGTCATATTTATGCTGAAACATTCTAAAGGGTTCACAAACTTTCTAACACTACTGTAGATATGATTTCACAGATTTCACCTTGCTGCTCTCTGAACATCTTGAATTTATTAGTTTTAAAACATTCCCTCATCAAGGCTGCAGCGACAAAAGGCAAAACTGATCCGTCATTTCAAAGCCAGCGAATAAAACGAAACAGCACTGCTGTACGGCCAAATCACATAACGATCATGTGTGACTGAAATTATTTGGAAAATAAAGTCCCGTTTCAGCATCGATCAAGCTTATCTCAGCCCAGCTGAGTGAGGAACGTCACCGCGCTTGTGTTCACCACTGAAACTGCTTTAGATACAATCAGCAATAATGCACATCCTCCGCACCGTCATACAGTGATAACAAACCACATTTACATCTCCAAACAATACGTCTCTGTAGACATGCTCTGATAAAAGCTGATGAATAAGTACAGAATCAGGGCTCGTGCGAACATGCAGGTGAAGTCTTGCAGAGCAGGACGTGGCGTTAATAGCCTGGTGGGTGCAAATGACATGTCAGAATCAGATCTTCTGCATGTTGCCCTTTGATTGCAGGGCATCGTAGTACGTCAGATGAATGGAAAGTGAGGGTTATTTTCAATACCTCCCACAGACCGCAACATGTTTTGTGTCGTCCTTCCGCCTTTTTAAAGAAAGTGATGCTAATTTTAGAGGCGGTTTTCACAGCCGGTAGCTTCTGTGTGTGTGTGTGTGTGTGTGTGTGTGTGTGTGTTTAGTCAGACACTGGAGTGTGTGAGATGTTCTTTATGAGAAATGTCAACAACCACAATTGTGCTTGAAGTGGTCTGCAGCGAGCAGGCAGGACCGATTCACACGAGGGATGCAGGAAGTGATGACAACAACTTCTCTCTCTCTCTCTCTCTCTCACACACACACACACACACACACACACACACACACACACACACACACACACACACACACACACACACTTCCAGCAACATATTCATCACTGATACAACTGAAACAACAACAGAACAAAAGTATTGGGACACAGCTCACTCACTGTTTCTTCTGAAATCAAGGCTATTAAAAAGAGTCCAGTTCAGGCTGTCTGATACATATTAGAGCATTGCTGTGAGGATTTGACTGCATTCAGCCACTAGAGCATCTGGATGTTGGATGATCACCACCACCTCATCCCAAACTAGTGTTTGGGCTAAAGCTGCTATAATGGCACAAGCTTGACTGCAGGTTCCTACAGAGGCCTTGCATTCCACAGTAATGTGGCTATTTTAGCATCGGGCCAACAACTGAACCACATTTGTTTTCATTTACTGTTAGCCACATTAGCATTTCTGGGTGAAGTACATGTGCACCGGACCAGAACGTAAACTCCAGAGCTGGTCCAGTAGAGCATCGGAGCTTCAACTGAATCATTAAGCACCAGTACAGAACCGTGAAGAACAGAGATCATATGGTGCATAGCTACAGCGCCAGCTCATGTGGTGCATCTTCTATAAACACTGTACTGTGAGAGCTTTAGTTTAGGATCTTTGGACACTTCAGGCCCGACTAGCACTCATTACTAACAAACAGGGACGCCTGAAAGTGGCGAAATGCAGAAACAGCAATTAATTCTACTTATTTTGGAAGATTTTTGTGCAACTTTGCAACCCCAATTCCCAGAGATTACAACCTTCAGTCTATCTAAAACTATCAGCCTTGTGCTTTTAGATTTAACCCAAATATTTTGATGATATTATGTACTGCAGATGATGGAATATTTAAAGTCTTTGCAATTTCATGAAAATTGATCCTTAAGAAAGTCTCCCTAAAATACTATTTTTTATATTTTATAAGTCATGTGACTTAACTAAATCTTAAGTCTAAATCTGTGCTAAACTTAGACTTTCCAAAATCCTGTTTTCAGATCTGTTGATATATTGTGAAAACACACTCTAAACATTTCTAGTCAAGACGTTTGAGCTCAGAACTGAATAAACAGAGGTGTTGGCTACACACTGCTCATTACAGTGTTTAGACATTGTATGTGGTTTTATTTCTAAAACTTAACTAATGTGAGGTGACACTCTGTTTTACTGAGTCACTTGTTCCGATATTTGGTATTTGTGAGATAAGTGTGAACGCTCAGGTGAGCGCTCTTTGTTTATAGAAACCAAATGGGTGTTTTCACACATTTCTTGGCCGCTACTCCTCCACTGGTATGTGCTGAATTACTATGTTATTATTTGAACAGCAGATCACGTAAATGGGCAGAAAAAAAGTGCCTCGCTCTGACTCGTGCTGAAAAATGTGCACCTGGTTATTTATGCTTCTCTCACAAATATCTAAAAAAATATTTCGTTGCAACCTATATATATATATATATATATATATATATATATATATTTTTTTTTTTTTTTTTTTTTTTTAAAGCAGACCCTTTAAAGTTTCTGTGGTATTTTTAGTTATTTTTCTAGGATAAAATCCTTCAGAGTTATATAAGCAATTTTGCAGAATTTCAGTTTTATCTTGCCCGCAAAATGGAAATGGCTCCTCCAGTTGTTTATTTATTTGTACCACTGACTTTTCCAACCTTTTTTTTTGCCCTGTCCCAACTTTTTTGAGATACGCTGCTGCTATTAAAATTCTAAACGGGTTAATATTTCTTTATGAAATGGTAAAATGTCTTACCTTCCACATTTGATATGTGTTTTATGTTCATATTTTAATTTATTTACATTTATTAGTCACAACATTTGTGGAATTGGGGTTGTATGACATAATTAACAGATGTTGCAGTATAATGATGTATGGTTCGCTGTGCTAAATAGTTGTCGTCACATTATTTCATTAATGTTATGTACATAAGCGACTGATTCTTCATTTAAGAATTAGTTGAATACAAGTCAGCCATTGGTTAGAATCTGGGAATCAAACAGGCCAATTAGTGCAGCCCTGCTAACAGTATAAACTTTGCTGGGTGACAGCAGTTTCATTGCTGTGTGGGTCCACAGAGTCCAGAGTCACTCTTTCAGGTTGTGGCTTGTTGATGAACAGGGGTGGATCTGTGGGAGGTGTGTGTGTGTTTGTGTGTGTCTGTGAGGCTCACATAAACATGCCTGCAGGCTCCAGCAGTCAGCTGCTACACCTCATTGCAGGAAAATGCAACACCGCAACAAAATAAACAGAGCTCACATGGCTCTCTCTCCCTGTAGGTTACGGTCCAGTTGTGCTAAGCTGTGTAAGCGCCGAGTCCTGCACGGTTACATGTCTGATGCTCCAGTCTTCAAGCAACTGACCAAACTCTGGTCTGATCTGGCAGGTCATAATGATGATATTTAGTGATGAGTAATATGATGAGATATTTTTGGCATCTTGATTTAAATCCCTTTCTGCCACTCACGAGAGCGGTCAGTACATCAGACTCTGTCAACAACAACAACACCTGCACAGACTACAAGTGACCCATGTGACCTCTCAGCATCCCAGCATTCTTTGCCAGACTGAAATTCTACATTATATTCTTAAAGGGGCATTTAAAATGTATATGTGTAACTAATTCGTGATGTTATGTCATATTTTGTGTTACATTAATTCATTTTTAATACAAATCAGATTATTCGCTTGTAGAAAAGTCCTAAAATAAAGTCACTCAGCAATGGCACATAACAGTAAAAAAAGATCATTTTCTTAATATCCTCACAGATTTAAAGTGTCACAATATTTCATATCAATTACTGTCCCAAGGCTACTGCACAGAGTCATGCAATTACATTATACTATTAATTTACTTTAAAAATTTGACTTTTCATCCTCTTTTTTCTAATATACATGCATATTCACACACACACACACATTATATATATATGAAGGAGGGTGTTGGTTACAAATACAAGTACATTTTCACATCTATCAAATCTTTCCCAGAATCCCACGCTCTACTCTGAGCTTAGGTGACTGACCTCTCCAGCTGTCTCTCATTGAGACCTTGATTTGTAGCAGTACTTAAACCAAGCCTGGACTCTCATTCGGTGCTCGTTATTGTCGCTTTAGTGTAGCCCTGTGACGTCTAAAGACTCAGGTCATGTATGTGTCTTGGTGCATACTGAGCATTTCTGTTTCATGTTTATTCAAGTGTAGGACCTTGTTTACGTTTATCGACTCTGCATTCAGCTTTACGCTTTGTACCTTTTTTTTTTTTTTACTTTTTCTCCTTTTTGACCTCTGCCTGTGTTTGACTATGTTTTTGGGACCTCCTCTGTGTACCTCTGTCTAGGTCTCTCTGGTTTTGAACTTGGACGGTCTCTCAGTGCGTTTTTGGATTGTTCCTTTATTTTTTATATTTCTGAACTCACTAGTTTCCTTCTTATTATTACTACTACTATTTTATATATTTATTTATTATTTATTATGTATTTATTTATATTACGTTATATTATTATATACGTTCCTTCCTTCCTTCCTTCCTTATTATTATAATTTTTATTATTATTATTATTATTATTATTATTATTATTATTATTATTATTATTATTATTATTATCCAATTAAAACTTTTAAGGCAGCCAGGTTACTTTTATTGTGTCCATTTTAATCTGATATAATTATTATCATATTATATTTTACCAAACTGCCTTCTGGGAAATGTAAGAAGTTAACGAGCAGCAGAGACAGACTGAGGAGCCCCAGAAGCTGTTATACAGAGAACGAGGGAGCGGTAGAATGAGAGTGTGTAAGGATGAATGTGGTACCGTTTGGGGGCAGGTAGGTAAAGCGCTGGTACTGACTCCTCTTCCTTTTGCCGTTGCAGACGTAGAAGCTGACGGGTACAGAAGTGGCTATCCGCTGATTGCGGTAAGGTGGGATCTCCACCACCAGGGACGTCTGTCAAAAAGAAACAGTGTGTTATTCTACACATACACGCACACACACTCACTCTCCATTATGTATATACACCTTCTATCTGCTCTATACTTTGTTCTTCAGTGGTCAGGACCCCCCACAGAGCAGGAGGATCATTCTCAGTGACACTGATGTGGTGGTGGTGTGTTAGAGTAGATCAGACACAGCAGAGCTCAGTGTCACTGCTGAAAGTTTTGGTGGTAACAGTGCAGGCGTCAGTAATTACAGCCATGCTAGTGAAGTTGCATCAGAGTTGCCAGGTTTGTGGTATTCCCGCAAAATTGCAATATTTATTTTAATGCACTTGTGGGTAATTTCAGAGGTAGTGGGATTACTTTAAAAAAGGTACCATGAACCAAAAACTCTTATAGTCACACAGTAGAACAGTAGTAGTGTTGGAGACGTCTTAGGTAGACTTTCTAGACACCAGTGGAGTGATCTGAAAATATAGAATAATTTAAGATTTAAGAGTAATAAACAACAATTATAACTTCATCAAACATCTGTAATTACTCTTTAGATTAGGTTTTGGGTTAGTTTTAAGCTTGTGTTGGGCAACCATCTGTCAGACAGTGGATGAAGAATTTTTCGAGACCTGGCAACCTAAGTGCCCTTTGTGGCACTCTTCTTGGATCATCACACTTCGCTTCACTTTGGATTTGATGTGGTCATTGTTTGCTGTGAGTGCCTCCAAATGTGGCTGAATGAGATGTGATGTGAATTGGTTTTTGGCTGTCGGATGTTCTAAAATTAATCTGCATAAAATCTAGATTTGGGCTGTCTGAACACAGCCTATAGAGAGGACACAGTGAAAGGATTCTAAGTGAACATATTTAAACATGTGAGAGTGTGAGAAAGAGAAAGAGAGAGAAAGAAGGGATGTTTGGATAAAGCTAACTACAGTAGCCCCCAGAGCAGCACCCGGGGTTAGTCGACCCCTCTGCTGCTTTTCCAGACCGGGCTGCTGGGGGTAGAGGGGCGCAGCGCTGACGTAAGTGAGCGTCTGGCTCGCCAGAGAAGGATGGAGTGGAATGAAGCTGGAGAGGAAACTCTTCCTGCTGACTCTGCAGTCTTTCCAACAGTGGACATGTCTGTAGGTCAAGGCCAAAGCCCTGTCTGCACACACTCAGGTGTGTGTGTGTGTGTGTGTGTGTGTGTGTGTGTGTGTGTGTGTCAGGGGAGACACAATGAGAGACGACTGTGTTGGTCTGAACTCTAAATAGCTACAAGTTTCTATTATTCTTTAACCCACCCAAACACAAACTGAACTCATTTTCCAGTGAGTGCGCCTCATCCTAATGTCAGCTCGCCCTAAAGGCCAATTAGCATTAAGGGTAAGGGTCATGTTTAACCGAGCTGATGCAACAGGTCTCATCACTAATTTACTTAATGAGAAAAGAAAAATAGACAAAACAAACAACAACGACCACTACGAAGAAGAAGTCAACTCCACCCCCAACAGCAAAGAGTAGCCTCTGCTTCATAACAAAGACGTTATCTCATATTCTAGTGATTAATAGTGTTTATTGAGGTTGTTTATAGACTAATATCTCATATTCTAGTGATTAATAGTGTTTATTGAGGTTGTTT
>BRDA01011385.1:11776-25205 GCA_036984385.1 Crenuchus spilurus | reverse complement strand
TGTCCTTGATGGCTACTGGGCGAGGCTGGAATGGTTTGGTGAGCTTCTTTACTATCTGGAATACAGGTCTGCTGTTCCCATTCTTTGCATTTTCTTCCAGCTCACTGCACAATGAGTCCAACTCAGCTTGCTTATCTCTTCTGTACTTCACTTCGCAGTTCTCTGTAATCACTGGAAGACTTTGTTTTTGCTTCACGCTTCTTCTTAATCCACTCAAAGGTTTCTCTGGTAATCCAGTTCTTGTGTTTAATATGGTTCTTCTGTATTGTCTTCTTAGCAGCTTCCAGCATGACATTCTTCATTTGCTGCCACAGTTCATCTGGTGTGTGTGGTTCCTGGAGTCTTGCTAAGTCTTCAAATCTGTTGGCAACCTCCACTTGGTAGTTTTCCATGGTCCAGTTGAATTGGCTTCCTCATTTGTTTCTTTTGAACCTCATCTTCAATGTCAACATCATGAGATTGTGATCAAAATCACAGTCTGCACTGAGGCATGTGCATGCATTATTGATTGACTGTTTCCACTGCTTGTTGATCAGGATGTAGTCAATTTGAGCTCTGGTCTCTTGATTTGGGAAGTCTACCAGTGCTTGACCTCTATCATTTCTTGTACCATGACCATATTTCCCAAGCACTTCACTTTCTGCTGCATTTTCTCCGACTCTGGCATTGAAATCTCCAGTGATGACAAGTAGGTTCTGCTTGGGATTCTCCACAAGTACCTGTTCAAATTCCTTGTAGAACAGTTCAATTTCTTCATCTTGCTTGTCCGCAGTTGGTGCATAACACTGAATAAGAGTCATATCTCTTGGCTTTGAAGCAAATGTGGCTGATATGACTCTGCTGCTCACTGGATTGTAGGATTTTAGACATGTAGCAACTCTTCTGTGAATCCAGATAGCAACTCCATGATGTTCACGACCCTCTTTTCCTAAGAACAGCACTGTGTGTTCATCCTTTGTCTTGAAATGTCCAGTGCCTGACCACTTAGTCTCAGACAATCCACAAATGCTGATGTTCAGTCTTTCCAATTCACTACTAATTATTGATAACTTACCAAGTGAGTTTAGACCCCTCACATTCCATTGTCCAATCTTGACATGGAGTCTGCTGTTTAGCTTCTTTCCTTGTTGTGTTGCGCAATACGACCTTTGATGAGCCAGTAGTAAACTTCTCAATACCCACCCTGTCTCTCACAGTGGGTACCGCGGACCTTTTTATCCTGGGCGACGTCTGAGCCAGTATGGCATTCTTAGTTTTTGACTTCATTTGTGCTCTGTGGGATAAATAGACTGACTAAGCATCCCCATCTCTTGTCAGCCCTGCAGGTGTGTCTAATAGAGGACAGCGAGTGACACAGTGTTTAACATCTCCAGCAGCTCTAATACACCACCACCACATCAGTGTCACTGAGATTGATCCATCTGCTCTGTGGGGGTCCTAAGCATTGAAGAACATCAAAGTCTACAGAGAAAAAGAGACTACAGTCTGTAAAGTGAACCTATATGTGGAGCTCAGTGGAGCTCAAATGGACAGTGAGTGTAGACACAAGGTATGTGTACCTAATGAAGTGGCCAGTATATAGGTGCACCTTATTTTGAGTGGCCTTCTATAGATAAAAAAGTCAAGATTATGTTGTATATTGTATGTGAGTATGTTGTGAATATGTTTTAAGTATGTATATAAATAAGTTGTATGTGAATATTTTGTATTTAGTATGTGGATATATTACAAGTATGTTGTATATTATAAGTATGTTGTAAGTATATTGTGAGTATACTGTATGTTATATGCGAGTAAATCATGTGTATGTTGTGAGTACATTGTACCTTGAGATACGAGTTTAATTAGTGTTGTAACAGAGCTCGAAAGTCAGTCAACTTGTATATCAAACAAATTTCTCCCATTTAAAATAATTCTCCCATTTTAAAGCCAAGAAATTCAGCAACTGGCTGAAGAATGGGATGCCATGGTTCGTTCTTTGCTGTTCAATACAAAACAGTTTTCACTCAGAAGCAGCACCAAGTCTCCATATCTACAGTGTATCACAAAAGTGAGTACACCCCTCACATTTCTGCAGATATTTAAGTATATCTTTTTTAATGGGGCAACACTGACAAAATGACACTTTGACACAATGAAAAGTCGTCTGTGTGCAGCTTATATAACAGTGTACATTTATTCTTCCCTCAAAATAACTCAATATACAGCCATTAATGTCTAAACCACTGGCAACAAAAGTGAGTACACCCCTTAGTGAAAGTTCCTGAAGTGTCAGTATTATGTGTGGCCACCATTATTTTCCAGAACTGCCTTAACTCTCCTGGGCATGGAGTTTACCAGAGCTTCACAGGCTGCCACTGGAATGCTTTTCCACTCCTCCATGACAACATCACGGATATTCGAGACTTTGCGCTCCTCCACTTTTCGCTTGAGGATGCCCCAAAGATGTTCTATTGGGTTTAGGTCTGGAGACATGCTTGGCCAGTCCATCACCTTTACCCTCAGCCTCTTCAGTAAAGCAGTGGTGGTCTTAGAGGTGTGTTTGGGGTCATTATCATGCTGAAACACTGCCCTGCGACCCAGTTTCCAGAGGGAGTGGACCCTACTCTTTTAAAATGCTGGATGATCTTGGCCATTGTGCTGCAGCTCAGTTTCAGGGTGTTGGCAATCGACGTGTAGCCTTGGCCATCTTCATATAGCACAATTCGTCTTTTAAGATCCTCAGAAAGTTCTTTGGTATGAGGTGCCATGTTGGAACTTTCAGTGACCAGTATGAGAGAGTGTGAGAGCTGTACTACAAAACTGAACACACCTGCTCCCTATGCACACCTGAGACCTAGTAACACTAACGAGTCACATGACATTTTGGAGGGAAAATGACAAGCAGTGCTCAGTTTGGACATTTAGGAGTGTAGTCTCTTAGGGGTGTACTCACTTTTGTTGCTGATGGTTTAGACATTAATGGCTGTATGTTGAGTTATTTTGAGGGAAGAATAAATGTACACTGTTATATAAGCTTCACACAGACGACTTTTCATTGTGTCAAAGTGTCATTTTGTCAGTGTTGTCCTATGAAAAGATAAATATCTGCAGAAATGTGAGGAGTGTACTCACTTTTGGGATACACTGTATGTTCAGGGCCGGCGCGCATACGTGGATCACGGGTCTGCATGAAATAATATTAACAGTATTTAACATATTTACTGTATGTATGTTATTAAAATGATCTAGATTGAAGGGTTTAAAGCATTTTTACAATCATTTTTTTACATAATTACTGTATGTATGTTATTAAAATAAATAGGTTTAAGAGTTTAAAACATTTTTAATATTGATTTTTTTTCAAAAAGTTTGCAAGAAGGAGTACAGATCAGAGATTCTGAGGGTAACACATGTGAAAGAATGAGATGCAGGTGTTGTGCTGCCCATACTGGACTTTTGTGCCAACACGCCAACTAGAAGGAGCCACTCGTATCATGGAATTTTGCTCGGATCGCAAACAAAAATACAGACCGAGTCGCAGCTCATATCCCAAGGTACCACTGTATGTTGTAAATATGTTGTGAGTATGTTGTGGGTATATTGGAAGCATACTGTATGTTATATGTGAATATATTATGAGTATGTTGTGAGTATATTATGAGTAGGTTGTGAGTATGTTGTAAGTATACTGTATGTTATATGTGAGTGTATTATGAGTATGTTGTGAGTATATTATGGGTTGTGAGTATGTTGTAAGTATACTGTATGTTTTATGCAAGTGTATTATGCATATGTTGTATTTTTTGAGTATGTTGTGAGTATATTGTGAGTATACTGTATGTTATATGTGAGTATATAATGAGTATGTTGGGAGTATATTGTGAGTATGTTGTGAGTATACTGTATGTTGTAAATATGTGGCGAGCATATTGAGTATATTGTAAGTATACTGTATGTTTTATGCGAGTGTATTATGCATATGTTGCATTTTTTGAGTATGTTGTGAGTATATTGTGAGTATACTGTATGTTATATGCGAGTATATTATGAGTATGTTGGCAGTATAGTGGGAGTATGTTGTGAGTATACTGTATGTTGTAAATATGTGGCGAGTATATTAAGTATGCTGTTAGTATACTGTATGTTATATGCGAGTATATTATGAGTATGTTTTGAGAATATTATGAGTTGTGAGTATGTTGTAAGTATACTGTATGTTTTATGCGAGTGTATTATGCATATGTTGTATTTTTTGAGCATGTTGTGAGTATATTGTGAGTTGTGAGTATACTGTATGTTATATGCGAGTATATTATGAGTATGTTGGGAGTATATTGTGAGTATGTTGTGAGTATACTGCATGTTGTAATATGTGACGAGTATATTGAGTATGTTGCTAGTATACTGTATGTTATATGCAAGTATATTATGAGTATGTTGGAAGTATATTGTGAGCATGTTGTGAGTATATTGGAAGTATACTGTATGTTATATGTGAGTATATTATGAGTATGTTGTGAGTATGTTGTGAGTATGTGAGTACTTCAGCACTTCACCTGCAGAGATGTGGTGGTAAACACATGGCAGGTGCGCTGATGGTTAAACAGTCAAAACTGAGAGAATGAACTGAAGAAAAGGGAGCGAGGGCAGAGGAGGAGAGCGAGTGGTTTTTATTTGTCACAGCTGCTTTTACTGTAGAGAGAGCAGGACGAGGAGGAGGAGGAGGAGGAATAATAATGTACACTAACCCAAACCAGGGGGAAAAACACCTCACCGCATTCATATTCAAATACACATCAGCGCCCGTCTCTATCTGTGTGTGTGAGTGCAGAAATGTCACCTCTCTTATCCATATTCATACCGACTGAAAAGAGAGCGATGAAGGGCTCTCTGTCCCACCAGTAAACTCCCCCCATTTAATAAGAGCCTGTCGAAAAGAATCCACACTAAATAAATAAATAACACAGCACACCTCAACGTCACCAGCCTCTCTATAAATACAGCACACTATATAATAATAATAATAATTATTATTATTATTATTATTATTATTATTACTATTATTATTATTATTATTATTACTATTATTATTATTATTATTATTATTATTATTATTATTATTATTATTATAATACCAGGTTTCTGTGTTATTAGGGTTCTATGTTAAAAAAGGGTTCTGTATTACTAGGGTTCTATGTCACCATGCTTCTATGTTACCAGGTTTCTGTATTATTAGGGTTCTATGTTAAAAAAGGGTTCTGTAATACTAGGGTTCTATGAGCCACATATCTAAAAAAGAGGGGCTTTTTAGCTCCAGATCCCTTTGCATGTCCTCACTGTGGGATCCCAGCTTCCTGGCATCTTGGCATTGTGGCGCTGGGCACATGCTGGCTGTATTGAGCAGATGCGAGGAAACAGCGCCCCCCAGCGGTGACAACAGTAAAGCTGGAGCAGTGTGGAGGACAGGCATAATGCCATGATTTTCGACTATTTATAGATGATTTTAGGCACTGAGGTCATTTATATGTATGCAGTGAAAAAAAATAAAAATAAATAATAATAATAATATCCATTATTATTATTATTATTATTATTATTATTATTATTATTATTATTATATGTGTGTGTGTATATATATATATATATTACACTTATGCTATGTGGTTTTATATATATATATATAATGCTACAGTACTGTTGAGCAGCAAAGGGGGGCAGAGCCTGTCAGCAGAGAGAGAGAGAGAGAGAGAGAGAGAGAGAGAGAGAGAGAGAGCACATCCCCTCCTCTCCAGATGGTGTTTTAAATGCAGACTGAGCTGAACTGAGCCACAGAAAGGAGAGGAGCTTCAGAGCCTTTACAGCTTCACAGCCATTATCATCATCATCACCATCATCAGCATCATCAACAACAACAACAGCATCAGCATCAGCAGCAGGAGGAGCTTTAATCTGTAATAAATAATATTAAGCACAGACAGCAGAGGAGGTGGAGATGGCAGGAGCTGAGTGGACGCACACGGAGGAGTTTGGGATATACTGAAGGCTGTCTCCTCTCTGACTGTGCTCGTATGGGAGCAGTGAGCAGGACTGGGACTGCTGAGACACTGCTGAGACACTGTGAGCAGAAGAAGGACACGCTGGAGATGATGGGATCTTAAAAGAAGTCATTCCAGCAAAAGTTTCATTTCTGGGACAGATTCTCAGCTGAGGAACCTAAAAATAAAACCAAACCAAAGAAGAAGAGCTCAGCTCAGATCTGTGGGGTTCTGGAGCTGTGAAGACTGAATTTACCTCAAAAGTCAGCAGGCAGCACCGGCTGGGAACCCAAAGACTGGCTCTCGGAGTCCTCTTGGCTTTCTTTCAGTGCTGGAGTTGCTTATTCCTATTTTCCAGACCCAGCTGATCTGTGTAAAGACCTTTTGTCTGAGTGTTCCTGTGGAATATTCTCTTATTTTACCTCAGCCTGACCTCCACCTTCACCACGTAAGTGCTCTCAGGATGCTTTACAGCAGTTCAGCTTTACCTTATAACACGCTGTCGTGCTGCTGTCACTGGTACAACCATCATGTGTTTGTGGGCACTGCCATGTTACTACAATAGTGATACTACAGTAATGCTGCTAATACTGTTTACTGTCCTAAACTAGCTTTACTGTGGTTTTACTACAGTGGTGATGCTACAGGAATACTACTTCTTTACCATAATTAATGACTTTATTAGTAATATGGCAAACGTTTGCAGTACTGTAATTCTACACTAGTAACTATGCTGCCATATTAAATGACTATTATTAGCATTACTGTAGTAAAATTGTATTAGTGTGGTAATAGTGCACTATTTTACTATACTTACTTTTGTGGAGTGTTGTATTATTGTAGTATTACTGCTGTAGTAACTTAGTAAAGCTGCAGTAATAACTTGTTTAGCAGAATAAAAGGTCTTAGAAGCATCATTACTGTAGATCTTATGGTACAACAGTAACACTAATATGACTGTTTTCCACACACTAAATGACAGTTATTAGCATTACAGTAGAGTTAGCATTAGTGTAACAAAGCCGAAGCTGCAGTAATATAATAGTTTATTATAGTAAATGACTGTGATTAGCATTACTGTAGTATTACTGTAGGAGTAAGATGTAGTATAGTGTCAGAGAGACGTGTCATTACTGTGGTACCTTTGTGAGCGTGGTGAAGATGACTAGGCTGCGGATGCTGCAGAAGACTCTTATTAGTAATACTTTTCCCTTAAATGTTAGAAAATGAAGCAGAAGTAGGAAAGAAGCTGTTCTGTAAGACTATTTGAGGAACAGCCTGGATGTTCATGTAAATATGCTTTAAAACAGCACTTTGAGGATCTCAAACAGGATGAGATGAGGCCGTTTTTAGTGGAAACGGGTGAAGTTTGTGTCTGTTTTTACTGAGATATGAATGAGTGAGATGTTTCTGCTCGTGTGCAGGATGCTGAGACTAGAATAGAGTTGATTGTGAACATATTTAGGCTTTACATTGAGAAATAATGGGTTATTTCAGATGATCAGTGAGCTCTGGTCTTCACACTGACTAATAACAGTCATCACCTGAATGAAGTCATGGAAGTTTTTGGAGTCATTTGGGCATTTCTCGGTGCAGGCTGGTACTCTGAGTTAAACGAGCTGTGCCAGGTGAAGCTGTTAATTGCACTCAGGCCATAATGGAGACACAGGAGCTCTCGGTGAACCACAGAGACCACAGCGTCTCCTCAAACACAGCTTCATTTCTCACTTCAGCCACCCGATCGATGCTCTGCTCCAAACTGCAGTCATAATGCTGGGCGTTTTCATCTCAGACCACTACTTTACTCTGTGATGGACGCTGGTAAAGACGCTGTGAATTATTCAGGCGCTGATGCTATTCGGCTTAATAGATGGGACGTCCAAAGGTGAAACCGCACTGTGGCCTCAGAGCAGCTCTAAAGCTCACCACACGATGAGGACGGACGATCCCGGTCACCCAAAATCATCACGATTCTTACACTTTGTCCACTTTCAGTAGAAAATCTCATTTTGTTGAGCTTACACAGTAAATCTGCCAGTGTTAAATCAACACTATTAGAGTTCATTTAACACTGAGGGTGTCAAAATGTAACACTCTCAGTGTTAATTTAACTCTAATAGTGTTGATTTAACACTGGCAGATTTACTGTGTATAAACTCTAAGACACATAAATACATTTATTCACTCTAAACAAACTGCCCAGCAGAGTCCAGCCTTGTGAAAAAGTGAGTGCACCCCGGTACATGATACATTCTACTCATTTTCTTAAATCTTCTACACGTCAGCCGTCACTTCCGGAATTTAACAAAAGTTTAATTTCATTCTTTTTTATGTGATAAAAGCTTAAATGTGCACAGAATCATGTTTTCCTTTGTTCTCTGCAGGTTTCAGCTTATTTTCATGTAGAAGAGCAACAATAAAGTGATTTACACTCAGTTTAATGGCAGTGTGGTCGGCCTCCGCAGACTCATTCATTCTGTATGTCTTCATTTTTTACAAATATTTGTGTAAATAAATAGAAACCGTTTGCTGAAAATGCCTAAAATCATCTACGTTTGTTCTCCGTAGAGGCCCTAAATGTAATTTAAGCACAGTTCTGTGTTCTGTGTGTAAAGGTTTGAGTGAAATATTCCGTGTTTACAGAGATCTGACGTTGATAAAGTTATTAAAGCTGCTGTCTTCAGTAAAAGAGTCTGTGGTTCTGGCTCGCGTGTGTTTATTCTGTCTGAACGCGTCAGGACTGTTGAGTATCGCAGTCTTGTGTGTGTTTGTATCTGGATTTATTCTCTACACGGCAGCGTTGTTATCTGCAGCCATTAGACTCTTCCACCACAACGAAAAGAAGGATTCACTCTGAAATCAGATGTAAAAATCAGAGTATTGATTATTGTAAAGTCACAGTACATGATGTCGTACTCGCTGTACTGGGACTGACTCTGAGTGATCAGGATCAGTATAAATGTTCCTGAAACGTTCCCATCCTCACCACACAGCAGCTCTCCCAGTCTGACTCTGATCTGCTGATGGATGCTGTTGACTATCGCAGTGTTTACTCCATTCATCTTCCTGCCAATGTGGCCAGATTTATGTGGACGTCTCGGTTAAGTACACAGAGCTGAAGATGAATGGACCCAAACGGGCCTCTTTTCATTGGCACAGAAGTTGATGTAAATTCTCTTTCATGACTTTTGCAGACCGCACGGTTCCATCCATCCTTCCCTCCGACCTCACGTTCAGATTGATGCTTTTTCACTCAATTAACCCGGCTCACGGTTCATCGAGAGCCGACATATGCTAAACATGTTACCTGGTCGCTGAACCGCAGGAGGCTTTAGGAAAAATACCCGTCACCTCTGATCACTGTACGCTCCGTGTGTTTTGTGTCATTTAAAGGCAGAAACATTGTGAACGTTATTCACGTCTGTTTTCTTCGTTTGGAAGCTTTCTACTCTGGTATTACTGATCAGTCAGAAGATACAGATACTAATACATGTTTAAAGTCAAATGTGAAGAATTTTTATTTTATTTACAGACACACAGGTCTAGATTCTGTACTTTCTCTGTTTATTTCAGTAATAATGAACATAAAAGTATAATACACTACAATAGCTGTGACGTCTAAGGGAGAATTAGTCAATAACTGAAGATTTGGCAACCCGTTCACATGTACAGAGCAGCTTGGTTGAGATTGGGACTGTAACTGAGTAATAATTCAGCTGGTTTGCGTTGTTATCGGTTATGAATAATAAGGTGGAGCCTCACGGAGAGTTTTTACATAAAATGACGTCCACAGCGTGAAGCCTGTGAGAGGATTTTGTCCTAAAATGTGTTTTTAAATCTCAAAAATGCATCGAAGCTCACTGATGGTTCTGGATGGATATTAAAATGGACTCATTTGTGTTAAAGGCGTCTGGTTCTGTCATCATGAAGACACATGAGTCACTGTAAGACTATTTGAAATTCACAGCTGAAATTTTGAGAAGCTGGTGAAGTAGCCCTTTAAGAGGTTAAGGCAGATAGAGACAGCTGGGTGAGGAGCTGGTCCAGGCAGAAGATGGACACTCTGGGGGTCTGCAGGCTGGCCGGGGGCCGGCGGATGGTCCTGACCCGGTGTGTGTGTGTAGCTGTGCTGGTGCTGCTGGTAATTACTGTAATTTGAGTGCGGCTGGTGCAGGTGGAGCTGGCCGTCTCATAATTAACGAGAGGAGCAGATGGTGGTGGGCGGGTGATCAGCTCAGTAGAGTGGGGATGGGGGGAGAGAGAGAGAGAGAGAGAGAGGTCAGGTGGTCAACAGAATGCTCAGACACCTGGACCATCAGGTGTAGCAGCTTTACTGATACTCACTCTGGACTTTCCTCCACTTCTCCTCCGCTGTGGTGCAGTCCTGACTCTGATCTGATGTTTTTAACTAAAAGTCGTCTCTTAAGCTCTCATGGTTGGTTCTTCAATGTTTCTCCAGTACTAGAAGAACCATATTTTATACTTCTTATATCTACTGGAGCTCTGATGTGATCACATTTGCAGTGGTGCTTTGCATGGTTCTCCATAGGGTTCCACAGCTGTCACCATGTTTAGAGCCATTTTCCATCAGTATAAATACTTAAGCATGCACATGGTTCTTCTTGGCTATTTAGAACCATGTTCTTTATTAAAGAACCCTGAAAGAATCACTTTTTTTAGAGTGAAAGTATAGTAATAATACACTGATGCAGTGATGCTCATACGGATGTGTATACACACACAGTACCACCTTAAAGATGAGAAATCTGTCACTTTATGTGTAAAACACAGATTATTGACCTTTTAGAATGAAATGATGAACCATATTCACTAGTGTGTGCCGGCAGTATACTCACCTGAGATTGATCAGAATGTCAACAGTATACAATGAACACATCTTGTGATTGGTTAACGAGGCTTGTTCATGCTAATATTGCTGTGTAGTGTGTTTGCTGTAGGCTTTGTGGTACATTATAAACAAAACAGGAAATCAATAACGATTATGGTTCAATCATCAGTCAGTCGTTTACATTTGCTGGATTGGATGCTTCAAGTTCATCAGAACCTCCAGAGAAGAGACCTGTTGTTGTTGTTATTGTTATTTACACTTTGAGGATGATGATGAGGATGTCTGTACTTTATCAGTTCTAAAACATGATCATTAGCTCTCCTCATGTTTACTGAATCACACATCACTCTTTATGTTATTCATGTTATGTAAGGCTTAGATAGATATCTGGGCATGGAGGGGGGTGTGATTGGTGTGGAGTTTCACTGGGTGCTCAGCATCCCTAAAGCTCTGTTCTTAGGATCACCCGTGGCTAAAGCTAATAGCACATTTCAGTGTGGGGTACGCATCCGCCCAGCAGGGGGCTTCTTCCGTCTATCACAGGACTTTCCCAGGCAGGGGACTGTCTGTTTTTATAATGTACTGTTGTGTTTATAATGTATCAATAACATATAATCCACCAAAAGTCAATTATTTTGACTCTAAAATGCCCCAAAATAGTATTTTAATAAATATGTGGTGATCAGTCTTCTACGAGCGCTGCTGCTGTCTGAAGTCAGCTTTTATCCTTAAGACCACACCCACTAGTCTGTGACACTCGCTGTAGTCTGTGAGCTGTAGTGTTTGTTAGCACTGTTAGCCTCCGGTTCTAAAGTAAAGTGTGATGTGACGTAAGTGGAACGTTGTCTGCGTCTGATTTGTAGGAGAACCTTTAGCACTGAGACTGAACGCAGTTTATTTGATGCTCATTACTGGCCTGTGAGTATCATTAAGTGCTACAGTAAGTGAAGACAATGTCAGACTGGAGTAAAGTGTGTAAGGGTGACACATTAGTGATTGTCAGGTGTGCTGTATGTACCTGATCGGATGTAAAGGAGAGTCTGTCCTGGAATCCAAACCTGTAAGCAGCCGTCAGATTATACTCTGGACCTAATTCCTAATACACTAATGCTATTGTGTAATTGTTCAAGCTTAGAGCCACAGCTAGCACACACACACACACACACATCCTATAGACATGCCCCTCACTATATGTTCAGGTTATTGACGTGAACGTCGTTGTAACACTGTACCTTATTTATTTACTGTACAGATGTAAGTATGTATGTGTAATAATAATGTAATGGTCTCTGTACACACACACACACACACACACACACAGGGCGGTGAGAGAGTCTCTCTGTGAGTGTGTGAAGAGCAGCTCCGGGGGTCTCGTGTGAGTCTGATTATTTCTGCATTAAGTGAACACAGTCATCGCTCCGGCGCCTGTGATCCCGTTATGTTCCCTGTGTGAGGAAATGGATCTCAGACAGGGAAAATTATTTGCTCTATTTTCTTTCTTTCACCCCTGAAATACAAAAGAGAGCCTTTTCTTTCTCTCCGTCTGTCTCACGGCCAGCTCAGGAGGAAAGGAGAGCAGGCAGAGTGCGGAGAGACACTGAGAGAAAGGAGAGACAGACAGATGGGAGGTTGTAGGATTTGTTTAAGTGCGTCTGCTCTGATTGGCTGATTGGCTGCTGGGTGTTGAGCTGATATCCAGTCCGAGCTTTAGTGAGGTGTATGCTCATGTTTGCTGATGTTGGTTCAGCTGTCAGTCAGACTTGAATGGGCTGTAATCTGTTTATGAATATTGTGAGTCTTTCATTTTTCTCAAAGTGAGAATCATAACAGAGACATTCTTCACTTCATTAGGAGGTTTTATACACAGCTGATGTAAACATGGACCTGATATTAAAAACGGATCATTGGAAAAGCTTCAGTGACTCTCAGAGTTAAAACAGTAAAACATTAACAGTGTTTGGTTATTTGTACTAAAGTACACAGTACAGGTTTAAGTTTTCTGAGCAGGACTGGACTACTGTATCAGAATAGAGCAGAAGCAGGTCAGCCACACATTACTGCCCAGTGTGCCAGCTATAGTGGCCTGGTGAGGGTGGCCAGTGGGTACAGCAGACGGGTGATCACTATGGTTTCAGCCATGTTTATTCTGTAAACAGCGAAGAATCCAGCAACACTGGGCCTGAACAACTGCTGCACATGTGTTTAACATTAGAGAGAGAGAGAGAGAGAGAGAGACACAGAGACAGAGAGAGACAGAGACAGAGAGAGAGAGAGACAGAGAGAGAGAGAGAGACAGAGAGATACACAGAGAGAGAGAGACAGAGAGAGAGAGACACAGAGACAGAGAGAGAGAGAGAGACACAGAGACAGAGAGAGAGACAGAGAGACACACAGAGAGAGAGAGACACAGAGACAGAGAGACAGAGAGACACACAGAGAGAGAGAGACAGAGAGAGAGAGAGAGACAGAGAGACACACAGAGACAGAGAGACAGAGAGAGAGACAGAGAGAGAGAGAGATAGAGAGAGAGAGAGACACAGAGACAGAGAGACAGAGAGAGAGA
>BRDA01011384.1:17531-31413 GCA_036984385.1 Crenuchus spilurus | reverse complement strand
ATAACCTGGATGGATAACATCAAGACGTGGACTGGATTATCAGGTGCTAGACTGCTACAAGCAACCAGAGACAGATGGCATTGGAGAGAAGTGACCCATCTGTGCAGCCTACCATCACGAAGCAATGACGGCGTATGACATGACATATAATAATAATACTAATAATAACTAATAACATCTTCAGAGGAACAGCCTTTATCACTTTAATGACTCTTACCGGCTGCCTCTCTAGACTCTGCTAATATATGACTTCTGTACAGTTTGTTAGTAAGTCTGAACGCTGTGGAGGGACTGTTGGACAGCAGGCTCTTGCAGTATGGTGAGTGTAAACTCCCCTTCTCTGGACACTGCTCAGGTGCATGCTGCATGTCTTTTTGTCCTTTTTTTTTTTTTCTTCTAAACAGCGTTCGATCTGATTGGTTCTTCCCAATTTACTCTCTTTTTTTTTTTCTTTTTTGCATTTTTCCATTTGACAACAGGTGCTTCTAATATATTCATTTTCTCATATTTTGCTTTTGTTTTCAATTTTTTATTTGATCGGTGAGCTATTTCTAGAACAGGTCCGCAGCAGTGTTAATTTTGACAGGTGATTTTGATTTAGTTTTAGTCTTAGTCTTCTGACTAAAATGTATCTTAGTTTTAGACAAATTTTAGTCATGTAGTTATTGTTAGTTTTAGTCTAGTTTTTGTTGACAAAAACTGAAAACATTTTAGTGTAGTTTTAGTCATTTAAATGTTTAAAATATTTAATCTAATTTTAGTTGTATTTTTTAGTTATACTATTTTAAATTAGAGCTATTTTAGACTGCTTTCATTTTTGTTACATTTAATAACACAATGACATCAGATATTGTGGAAGAAAGTTGGCCCATTTTTCTTTTTCTAAAACACTTTGCGTTTATTTAACTTTTACCTGACAAAGCCTCTTGATTCACAGCCTCTTAAAAACCAGAAATTATTTATATCTGCATAAATATCCAGTATAACAAACAGACACACGAGAGAAGTCTGTCCTCTGAGCTTTCTGTCACAAACGATAAAGGATAGATTAAGAGGGAAAGAGTAGGGTTTCTCCGGTGTGCTGGCTTTTCCTAATTTCTTTTACTGGTTCCTGTTGGCTAACATTAACTTACACTTAATGTGGACTACCACGGCTTACGTGCCTTTCCTCTTCATTTCGTTATATGACTGTATTTTAAATGAAACGGAGGCTGTGTGTGTGTCTTATGGCTCCAGTTAGACGTGTTTGTGATCTATTTAACCTAAACACCTAAAATAATGATAACGGATTACACATTTCCCCTTTAAACAGTGAAAAATAAAAAAATGAAACACATCAGATATACATATTCATCACCGTTAGCCAACTAGTTAACAGCTAGCTAGCTAGCTACATTAGCTATGTTAGCTTACCTTTTTGTAAAGCTCGTGGTGGTGAGAACTGAGGACCTCTTGAGGTTAGTAGTGTTTTTCACAGTTATTTTAAATCCACAAACTTTGCACTCCGTTTTGTTTTGTGTGGCAGCGAAAGTGAAATTACTCCATAAATCGCTTCTTCTTTTCCGTCGAAGCTGCGGCTGTGACGTCAGCACGTTGTGTTGTTAAGCTTCACCAGTGTGACTGTGGAGCTTACGTGCTTTGAGAAAGTCAGACGTGCGGCAGGTTTATTTTAAAAAGCGGATTACTGGACAAAAACAATATTTTAATCATTCTGTGACATTTTCGTTTCTTTTTTTTTCGTTGACGAAAAGTCTAATACTTTTAGTCGTAGTTTTCTTTTTAAAATATTAGTTTTTATTTAGTTCTCGTCTCGTTTTCGTTGTGAAAATGGTCAACGAATATTTTTCGTCATAATTATCGTTAACGAAATTAACACTGGTCCACGGGCGTCATGTGGTCCTTGCAGGCGACCTGTTGGTGACCCCTGATAGACTACGAGTGATTAGTCCTCTTCCTCCCCTTGTTTTGTTCAGCTTTTAACATTTTATTTATTTCTGTCTTATTGAGCTCTGAACTGTATTACATTCAAACGTAATAAATTTAGGGGGCAAAAAGAAGGCATCATTGCCACACCCATCTCTACATAGTGATTCATTTTAGATGTCATCAAGTATACTTTCACAAAAACAACTTTCGTAAAAAGTTATTTAGGTGACTATTGAGTTGCAGTGTTTGCCTCACAGATACTTAAAAACTAAAACTAAAATATAAAAAGCAAAAAATCTAAACACGTTTTGACTGAATGACATGTGAGGTGAGGTGAAAAAGTGTGTAAATATGATTTCTGTGTGAACTGTTGTTTCATATTGTGCTTCTGAAAGACAAAAATAACCAGAGCAGTCGTCCTTAATGCATTGTTCCTTTATTGTGTGCAATATTTTAAAGAAGTCTCTCAGTCTTTCTGTAACAGTTAAACACGTCGGACGCAGCTTTTACAAAATGTGCCCAAACGTGGCTCTCAACTGGCTAAAAATCTGTAAAAAAAAAAAAAAATTTTTTAATAAATCAGTATATGACCCTACATCAATAAGTGATCAATACAATGATCGGGATGTCTGGTTTATTTAATTCCTTCCTGATGGTGGGATTATAGTGTTGACCTTATAAATAAAAGCAGAGAAATTAAAGGCATGTGTACTTATTTATTATCTCTAAACAGTGAACAAGTCTATCCACTTGGCCATTGCACAGAATTCAAATGTAAAAAAAAAACTGTAAATACAAAATTTCCACTACTGAATATAACTTAAAATATAAACATGAACTTGAGCTCTAGTGTCTTTAAACTTGTATGTACTGTGGTTCTGAATTCCTGGTATCAGGTTTTTTTTTTTTGTAATTAAGCACAACATTGTTTCAGCTGAGTTTTATGCACAAAAACATTCAATCCATCGACACAATTAAGGCCAAAATCCAAAGCACAACAGAAAAAGGCTTAAAAATGCTAAACGGTGGGGTTTTGAATTTTGTTATTTCCTCCACTGTATACATAACAGACCAAACATGTAGAAGCAGTACTTTGTGAAAATGAAAAGCTTATGGAGCAATAAGTCTATGTTATTAGAGTTAAAAATAGGTGTACATTGAAATTTTGGGTGCAGAAAATTGACATTTTTTGAAAAAAAGTTATTTAAAAAATATTCCATTAATTTACAAAGTGACATGTAAATATAACACTTTAGAGAAGATATGAATGAAAATTAACATTAAAAACAGTAATTAAAACATATGGTTATTATATTAGTCACATTTATAAACAGAAACTGTATGTTTGTCATTACCTCAGGTTTGTCCTGTTGAAATAAATTTTGTCAGTAATAAAATATTTTTGATAAATTAGTAGGTTTAGGTTTTGTGAAAAAAAAAGAATTTAAATAAATAAACTAACAAAAGTACAATATTTCCCTCATTTATACTGAATAGGTCTAATTAAAGCTGTTATAAGAGTACAACTACTAGTATAGTAGTGTCAAAAAACATTGTTCATCTATTCCACCGGTACATATTCCCCATTGGTTTTAGAACAATGTTTTTGGACAGTATAATGGTCGTAACGTTGTACTTTTTTGTATGTGTAAGCCAAAACATGTACTTAACATATATCCTGGAAACTATACTTAATACAATGCTACAGCTGCACCTACAAAATGATCAATTATATTGTATATTAGCTTTAAACTACAAAACCTTCAGCAAATCAAGCTCTTGTGTTAACTAAGACAGTAATGGTGTTAATGCGAGCTTAGCTAGCACGCTAACCACTCTGATTCCAGCTAATGTAGCTCCACTCACACATTCAGAGAATAAAGATTTAAATCTGTGACTGTTAGCCTGCTAGCTAAGCGCTAGCACTATAGTTAGCATCACATTTGCATCATTGTTTTGCTGCTAAGGCCGTTACACACTGAACACTGAATACTGAAGAAAACTGCCAAAAAGTCTTCATCACGTGAGAAAGATCTCCATTTGCTCCTCACTAAAAATACAAACGCTAATACCGAGAACAAAAGGAACATGGAGAGTTTGTCTCAATAACTATAAAGAGAGCTTTTGGCTGACATTTCTATACGGAAGTAATGTAGAACTGTCCAGACTGAGATCTTCTCTGTGGTTCTTTATGGATGTGAAAGCTGGACCATAGGAAGCAGGACAGGAAGGACATTGATCATTTTTTAACTTTGATGTTAGAGACTTTTGAGAACCTTGGACAGATAAACTCAAAACTCAACTATCACTAGAAGTCCAGAAAGCAAACTGAAGATCTCTGATTTTGAACACATTATGAGAAGAACCAGCTCAGTTGAAAAGACTGTTCTACTGGAACAGTTGACAGTAAAAGAGGAAGACAACCAGCAACAAGATGGATGGGTACAATCAGAGGAATCATGAAGACATAAAGCCTGAACATCCATACCGAAGACAGGATGTCCTGGAGAAGTTTTTTAGGGTTTGTTTTTTGTTTATATATAATTTTATTTCTAGTATTTGCCCATTTTTACCCTCCCAGTGTAGTAGTAGCCAATTAACCCATCACATCCCCTTATCACTTTTGCAATGTTCCTGACTCTAGGAGGGTGAAAACAAGCACAAGCTTCCTCTGATGCGTGTGATGCCAGTCACCGCCTCTTTTTGAACTACCACTTGATACACAGTCACTGGGGGAGCCAACGCGCTCGGAGGAAAGCGCAGGATTCCCAGCTTCAGTCGACCAATCAGTAGACACCTGAGCCAGCCGACACTGTAGTAAGGGGGAGAGAACACCCAGAGAGAGCACTGCTAATTGGAATCGGCTCCAGAAAAAATATATGTGGAGATTCAGAGTTGCCTGAGAGTTTAGTATTGACTCTTTACATGTATGCATTTGACAGATGCTCTTATCCAGACTGACGTACAGTTACAATCGTGTTACAGAGTAGGCAAATGTAGCGTTAGGAGTCTTGCCTAAGGACTCTTGTTGTAGTATGTGTAGTCATTAATCTGTTCTAAAGTAACGATAACCGAAACAAACGATAACTGAAGCAATATCTCCCAAAGAAATCATGTAAATCCAATTAATCTGTTCCAAACACTTCTAAATATGAACAAAAATACATTTTATATAGAATAACTATAGTGTTACATACAGAACACGATGAGAAATAAATACAAAAGACTAATGAAATGGATAAATGAACATTTAACATCACTCTTACAGGTTTACGCTCTGTTTTAGAGAGTGCTGGTGTGGTCCAGCTGCCTTTGTTTTGTACACCCGTTCTCGGACGCTATTTGTTTTTGTGGCATCGTTTTAGTGTGACGTTTTAATTTGTTTTGAGCGTTATAATGTTATGCTCACACAATGACAAACGAGTGGGTGAGTGACGAATGTGCAGGTGGATGCATTGTTTTCACGAAATTAGCACCAAGTTAAACACGTGAAAACGGGACGGATGAACGATAAACTGGGATAACATTTTCCCAAAAAAGTACCTTTTAACTATTGCTGGTACTCTATAGGTTAAAATAGTTTTAAAAAAGTGGAGTCGATGTTTTTTTTTTACTATGTGAATGTCAGAAAGCTGTAATTGCTCGAATGAGGCCCCTTCACCTTTAAAAAATTGTAGAAAAATCCAAGGGTGTGCAACAAAAATGTCCAGATACCTGAATCTGGTGTGCATGAAGCCATCTGTTGAAATGAATTTACTGCTGTCTATCATGGTCAGTGTGTAATGGCCTTCAGACTGATGAGTTAATGTTTGAGTGAATAATTCTGAAATCAGATTTCAGCAAAACTGAAAATATAATACTTCACAACCTAAATAATGCCTGAAAATACAGATTTCTTTGTATATACAGCATAAGCATATGACTCCAAGAGCAAGTTGCTCTACTGTGTGAAGAAGAAATGCTGAAAGACCACACAATAGCCCCACTTGCAGTGAGAAATGAAATAATTTTGGAGAAATATGTAATGTTTCATAATATTTTATATGTGCTTTTAATGAATTACAATTTGATCTATTCAAGTTAAAAAAGCTTGTACACTAAAGACAAAGAAACCTAAGCTCCAGGCGTTTTCATTAGAAAATACTGCCTTAATATCACTTAATGTCATAAAATAATAATACACTAAAAATAATAATAAAATAAAGTTTTGGGTTTTCTTTGCATTTTGATGTACTCACGCACCCTGGAATATATCATTCCACAAAGAAAGCTGATTTAGATTTTTTTATCACGTTATCTTTCTAAATACATATTGCCTAAATCTGTTTTTTTTGTACATTTTCAGACCATTTTTAACATGTAAACAGTAAGAGCAGAGCGCTAAATCAGCAGTGGAATAATGCAGTGCTCGATAAACAAACTTAACTATAAACTATTTCTATTATTTGTTGTAAAATCACTGCTGTCTTCTGCATTTTTGGTCTGTAGTGTATAAAGTCTTTCCCAAGACCATGTCAAACAAGACCCAAGAGGTACAGAAAATAAACAACAAACGAGCGATGTGTTATTTATCCGATACCTTTGGTTCTTCGGTCCATGATAGCACCATGTTATTAAAGGGTACGAAACTTCAGTGCCGTTTTACACACAGGACTTGATTGTTGTTTTTATTGTTGCGAGGAGAAACGAAGAGGTTTTCACTTCCAGTCTAGCTGGAAATTTCCAGGACATCTAGCTGCACTTTGTTCCACACGCAAACAAATTCTGATCGCTGCTAATGGTGGAGAAAAATAATCGCGCTGAGATCCTTGCAGATCCAGTACTTTCGGTATGTCCGTAATGATGATGACGCACAAAACTTTGACCCTTTTGTGATTTTTCTTAAAGTAAACAATCAGCACTATTGCATTCTTCTTGCTCCTACCCCCAGTCGAGGGCACTGAGGTGATGATGACGCTAGTCCATCAGAACTGTAACTGACCTGGAAAGATAAACTAAAAGATGATTGGGGGAAAATACGAATAAGAAATGGTTGTCCCTTTAGTCCTTTACTCCGATTTACTGCCTGCTTCTTCTGTAAGTTGAGGAACTTCCTCCTGGGCTGGTGGAGGCGGGTCTTCACTCTGATTGGTTGTCACTTCAGAGATTTGTGGCTCGGGATTGGCTGCGGTCTCCTCTGTGGGCAAAGCAGGAGTCTGTGTGCAGTTGATTGGTGCCATCACTATAGGAGGAGGCTGAGGAACAGAAAACAAATATCATTAGCTAGAGAACCTGCACTGAAGAGAACTGGCACTGCTTAATGTCTATAATGTGTTCTGGGTTGGTCAGACAATAGAGTGTGTTCCCAACTCATTTCCAAATCAACAGGTTCCACATGGAGCTTCTGTGTAAGACTGTCATGTAATATAATTAGTCACTTGTTCTAACTAAGTCTGACTTTATATTTTTTAAAGTTTCTTTAACTTCAGTAACCAGTAAGAGAGACACATTGCTCACAGCCAATCAGATGATAAGCTCACCAACCAATCAGGACAAGGCTCAAAAAAACAGTCAATCAGCACACAGCTCACCAACCAATCAGCACACAGTACACAGCTCACCAACCAATCAGCACACAGTACACAGCTCACCAACTAATCAGCACACAGTACACAGCTCAACAACCAATCAGCACACAGTACACAGCTTAGCAACATTTCATGCACACAGTATATAACACACAGCTCACCAGCCAACCAACCCAGCACTCAGTTACTGTAACGCTAACCAATCAGTTCTCAGTAAACAGCTTCCCAACAAATAAACACTCAGTACACAGCTCACCATCAACACTAAGTACTCAAATTACCAACCAACCAAGGCTTAGCAGCATAATGCAAACCAATCAGAATTCCTCACCTGCAACTATAACCACTCAGCATTCACCTCACCAAACATGTATTATTGTGTATGTGAACAAACTTTGATTTGATAGTAAACAAAAAGTAGCCATAATGCTAGCCATTCGATACTCAGTAGCCATAATGCTAGCCATTCAATACTCAGTAGCCATAATGCTAGCCATTCAATACTCAGTAGCCATAATGCTAGCCATTCAAAACTCAGTAGCCATAATGCTAGCCATTCAAAACTCAGTAGCCATAATGCTAGCCATTCAAAACTCAGTAGCCATAATGCTAACCATTCAAAACTCAGTAGCCATAGTGCTAACCATTCAAAACTCAGTAGCCATAGTGCTAACCATTCAAAACTCAGTAGCCATAGTGCTAACCATTCAAAACTCAGTAGCCATAATGCTAATCATTCAAAACTCAGTAGCCATAATGCTAGCCATTCAAAACGCAGTAGCCATAATGCTAGCCATTCAAAACTCAGTAGCCATAATGCTAATCATTCAAAACTCAGTAGTCATAATGCTAACCATTCAAAACTCAGTAGTCATAATGCTAACCATTCAAAACTCGGTAGCCATAATGCTAACCATTCAAAACTCAGTAGCCATAATGCTAACCATTCAAAACTCAGTAGCCATAATGCTAACCATTCAAAACTCAGTAGCCATAATGCTAATCATTCAAAACTCAGTAGCCATAATGCTAGCTATTCAAAACTCAGTAGCCATAATGCTAACCATTCAAAACTCAGTAGCCATAATGCTAATCATTCAAAACTCAGTAGCCATAATGCTAGCCATTCAAAACTCAGTAGCCATAATGCTAGCCATTCAAAACTCAGTAGCCATAATGCTAATCATTCAAAACTCAGTAGTCATAATGCTAACCATTCAAAACTCAGTAGTCATAATGCTAACCATTCAAAACTCAGTAGCCATAATGCTAGCCATTCAAAACTCAGTAGCCATAATGCTAACCATTCAAAACTCAGTAGCCATAATGCTAACCATTCAAAACTCAGTAGCCATAATGCTAACCATTCAATACTCAGTAGCCATAATGCTAACCATTCAATACTCAGTAGCCATAATGCTAACCATTCAAAACTCAGTAGTCATAATGCTAACCATTCAATACTCAGTAGCCATAATGCTAACCATTCAAAACTCAGTAGCCATAATGCTAACCATTCAAAACTCAGTAGCCATAATGCTAATCATTCAAAATTCAGTAGCTTGTTAAATATTCAGCACTCGGCACACAACTCACCAACCAATCAGTATCCATAATGCTAAACAGGTTTCTATGGTGTTACAATACGGTTGCTATGGTATCCCAGGTAACTGCTCTGTAGTTGCTAAGTGGTTGCTATGGTAACCTGATGCTCTGCAGTGTGCAACCATAATAAATAAATAATAAGCACAGAAATGAATAAATAGTGTAATCAGATGACAAAAGACATCTCATCATGCTTCAACTGATTCATTTGAAATCTCATTTTACTGATTTTAAACCTAATGATTTACTCCCAAGACCACAAATCCTAATCTGACACAGAAAGAAGAGGAAAGCACCCACAGCAAGAGCATGATAGAGAGAGAATGACAGACAGACAGACAGAGAGAGAGAGAGAGAGAGACTCTGATTGGACACACACGGAGATGGACACGTGGGTTGTTTTTACTCAACTGTGATTCAAGTTACTGTACAAAACCCTAGAACTGTCCCGAGCGAGGAAGGCACTCATATCAAACTGTTATTCACCACAAATCCACTCCCAGTCCAGAAGAGAGGCAGCTCTTTGCGCCACAGCGCCACCGCCAGGCTGGTGAGGAGAGTGCACGGCACCAGATACAGCAGAGCGGGCTGACCCATCTCCATCACAGCCAGGGCCACGAAGGTGATCAGCAGGCCAATGCCATAACCTACAACCACAAACACAGTGATCAGAGCTACACATACACTTACATCAGCGCTACACGCTGTGCACTTGTGTCTTACTGACTTTCTCCATTTGTGATGTTTTGTGTTTGTTTATACTAAAAAGTCATAATTCGTGTTTATATGATCATTTTTCTTACTGTTGTAGGATAAATGGGTGGGGCTAAACCGCTGTAGGCTGAAAGGGTGGAGCTAAACTTGCATGATGAATGTTCAAAGTGGGCAGGACTACGCAACTACAATTCTAAACAGGCGGGGCTAAAAAGCTGTAGCAAGTACAGGCGGGACTAAACTGTTGTAGCATTAAAGGGCGGGGCTAAGCTGCTACAGATCTGAATGGGCAGGACTAAACTGCTGTAATGTTAAAAGGTGAGCCTAAAATGATATATTATAACTGGGCTGGGCTAATCTGTTATAATTGGCAATGGGCAAGGACTAAACTGCCATAATTCTGAATAGGTGGGGCTAAACTCCTGTAGCATAAATGGGCAGAGCTAAGCTGTTACAGATATGAGTGGGCGGGGCTAAACTGCTGGATGAATGAATGTTCTTTACATATAAAAAAAATGATGCTAATGCAGCAATCAGTGTATGAGAGCTGCAGCCACCATCCAGTATGAGTTCATTTGCTAATACACAATGTTATACAATCCTTTCCTAGTTACACGTCCCTGTGCACCATTATATACACTCTGTAACCAGTTATACATCTCTATATACAATTAAATTCAACCATTAAGCAGTCATACATCCCTAAATACCATTAGATACAATACATACACACCTTTATATACAATTATTAGCCAGTTACACATCACTGTTCACCATTATATTCAATCTCTGGCCAGAGAACTATTTAGTCAGACAGCTGTTTGTTGTGAAAGTCACACAGGTAAGTTAGAACAAATACAGTGGAACCTTGACTTACGAGTAAACCAACTTTTCAGAGATACGAGCAGTCGCTCACTTTAGACAGAATTTTATTAAAACGCCCTGCAAGTGAAAGCGAGGAAAGTGTGGCGACAAAGTCAGTGAACTAGGTCATCTAGTATTTAATGTAAATATACTTAACAGAACAGTTTCTTTCTTTACATTCTCTTTTATTGTATATTAATATTTTTAGTTATAAAGTACATTTTTCTTATTTGAAGACACGTTTTAGGGGAGCTGGAACGGATGAATAGCATTTTAATGGGGAAATTTAATTTGATATGGGAGCACATTGAGCTTCGAGCTCCGTCACAGAACGAATTAAACTCGTAAGTTAAGGTTTCACTGTATGTACTTCAGATAAGAAGGAACATTGGGTTTGAGCTAGCACGTTAGGACGAGGTTTACAGAAGTTGGCAGACTTACGGTATTAAAATGGATGTAATTCACAGTTCAGATACCTGCACATTTACCTCTGAAACAGTGTTTAGAACCGTGCTCTCGTGTAAAACAGTCACAGTATGTAGATGGACAGAGGAGTGAAATACTGTCTACTTTGGTTTTGAGGCTCCACGGCAGTGTTGCCAGATCTCGCGATAGAAACAAACCAGTTCTATGAAAACAAGCTCAAAATAAGCCCAACTGGCAACCCATCACATTCTGTAAAACCGAGGCCACTTTTAAACGAAATAAAGGTAAATATTTATTATGACATTATACATAAATAACACCAAATTATGCTAAACACAAACATTTTTTTAATAACAAATTATTTAATAAATTATTTGAAAAAAATTTTGCTTTATTATGGGGAGCTGGGAGAGAAAGTCTCGGAAAGAAAGTCAAGCCAAAATAAGCAACTTCACATTCAAAAACAAGCCCAAAAAAACGCAACATGCAACTCACGAGATTTGCAAGTGACTTTAGAAAAAAACAAGCCCGCGTGTCAAATCGCTTATAAATAAGCGGACTTGGGAACACTGCTCCACGGCTAGTCTCCACTTCTAGCATATCTGAAGAGTTTAAAACAAGCGCTGTGATTGGTCGAAGTTTTCTTTTCCAATCAGGTCGCTACCCAATGAGGTTACAGCCATAGACGAGCTACATAGTGTGTGTATACACAGACAGCTGAACTCAAATTCATTCATTAAAATTCATTAACAACATTAACTCCTTAGAGGTTGGCAGAGGAACACCCCACTGGAGCTGTTGGAGGGTCTGTGTGGCGTGAGGGTGACTCACCTACAGTGCAGGCCACGAAATAAATCCGTGAAGACTGCATGAGGATATCAAACCGGTGACAGTATGCTACCAGCAGACCTGCAAAGGAAATTATGTTACTTCATTAAAAATGATCGATAACCCTGTTTAGTCAGCAGTAATTAGCTGTTGGTGCTCCTTACTCCTAAGTGATGTCAATAAGTGGTGAAACAGTGATGTTACCTGGAACAAGAATGTCCCCAAAACCCAGCAGAGAAAAGGGCCGATCACAAAGAGCCAGAGGAGAGAAATTTAGCCGGGGAACTTTTAGAACCATTGGGAGCTGCAGGACACACAAGAATCCTGAATTACTCACTGAGGTTACACATAAGGCCCCGCCCATTTCACTTCAACAACACTCTGAACTACATCACTCGATAAAATAAAATATCAGTTTATCCTCCGAGTACAACACAACATTTGGCCTCAGCATTGTTAGTGCAGTTATAGGCCATAAAACCCTACAACCCCTATTTATTTATTTATTTCTAAAGCTTAACTAATGTGAGGTGACACTCTGTTTTCATTCAGCCACTATCACTACATTGAATATTCATGAGATAGGTGTGAGGTGAGTGATCTTTGTTCAGATGCAGCATTCTTTGTGTATAGACACAAAATGGGTGTTTTTACACATTCCATGGTAACTAATCTTCCAATGGAACATCTGGAATTTCCATGTCATTATCATATGAATGACAGATCGTGTGAGCGCAGCACTGTGACTTGCGCTGAAAAACAAGTCTCTGCTTATTTAAGCTCCTCTCACAAACATCTAAAATATATTTTGACTCAAGTTATATGTGTTTGAACAGAAGACCCTTTAAGGTTTTCAGGGTAGGTTTAGTTTTGTTTCTAGGATAAAACCTTGCCGAGTTATATTAGTGTTTTCTCTGAACTTTGGTTATATCCACTGCCAGAAGCGCCAACTTATAGAAAATATAGAAAAGTCCGAGACTGCTTGAGGATGTCAAGCCTGTGAGAGTATGGTATGAGCAGATCTACAGAGGAAACAATGTTACTTCTTTAAAAACTTCACTGTTTAAAATGCCCTTTCTGGTTATAAGGAGTGACTAAAACAGCTCTGATCCATTGAGGCATTGGAAACAACAAGACCGCTGAATCAAAGAGATGATTGGGAGTCCACACAAAACATGGCAACCAAAATAGCCCAGTCGTTTTTGTACAAATACATCACCAAAACACACTCAACCATCTAGAATTTTCTATATTTATGCACATATCTTTTCTCATTTGTTTGGTTTTGTTCTCTTTTTCAACTTTTTGACAATTTGATGAAGTTTTAGTTCACATTTATGCAAAAATACAGAAAGTTCTAAAGGGTTCACAAACTTTTGAGCACCACTGTATTTCCACATATGAAAGTCAAGAAAATTATTTTTACTTAATTACTGAGTCAAATTATTACCTTTTCATGGGTTGAAGAACCAGAAGGACCAGCCGCTACTTCTACCATGATGCTCTCTCCACTCTGCACACAGATATGAGTTTTTAAATTTCACACAATTTTAACTTTTTGGGGTCTAAGAGCATTTTCTTGATTTTTATATATCTTCTTAATTTCGCCTGTAAAGGCACTAGTATTTACCATAATCCCCATAAGTTTCATATCAAAATGCTCTCAGCTGACTCCATAATGACACAGCATTTGACGTAGATGATCATGTAAAAAGATAAAATGGCTTTTAGTCAGATTTTAGAAATGTTTCATATCTTATCTGAAACAGGCAGGAAAATGGGGAATAAGAGTGTGAATAGTTTCCCCTCCACAAACATCTGTGATTAGACTCTGTAGATTTTGGGTTAGTTTTAAGGAGGGATGCACCGATACCACATTTTTTCAAACCGAGTACGAGTACAAGTACTTACATTTAAGTACTTGCCGATACCAAGTACCAATAAGAGTACTA
>BRDA01011383.1:0-13176 GCA_036984385.1 Crenuchus spilurus | reverse complement strand
CACTCTCTCTCTCTCTCTCTCTCTCTCTCTCTCTCTCTCTCTCTCTCTCTTATCATGATAAGTCGAGCTGAGCTGCAGTCCGTAAAGCAGCAGAGCCACAGTGACCGGACACCAGATTTAACCTCAGCACAAGAAACAGCACAGCACCACTGCACACTTAACCTCTATTGATCCAGCCAGAGACCCACTAACATCCAACAGCACAAATAAGCAACTCAACTCTACACTACAGCAGTGACTTTTAAAGAGCCCATAGTGGTCATTTTTACAGACGTTTGTCATTTAATTTAACTACCTACCAAAATAATAAAAAGTAAATGACTTCAAAAGTATTTTTAACCATAAAACGCACCAGAGTAATACCAAAAAGTACTACAAAAATACCATAAAACTACCTTAATAATATGATAAAAGTACCACGGTAATACAGTCATAGTAAAACCATGTTTTTTTATATTACCATGATGGTAGTACCATGATACTATAATGACCTGTAATACAACTATTTTTACCATAGAAATACAACTACAGTGGTACCCCTACTTACAAGCATCCCCACTAACGAGTATTCCAGGTAACGAGACGAGATCTCGGAATATTTTTGTTCCAGGTAAAAAATAAAATTCCAAGTAACGAGTAGCCTAAATGAATTCAAGTATGCCAACCGCTAGGGGTGCGGCAGTCGTAGCATCCCCTAGATGCTAGCGTAGAAGAAGAGGTCAGTCATTACCTTTGACCGCTGTCCAGTGAAAGTGAAAGTGCTAGTGAAAGTGACACAAAGACAGCAAAAGGTAGTGAACAAGAAAGTTAGATACATTTTACTTTTACATTTCATATGATAAGTGTAACCATGCCATACACGTACGCCCGTCCTCCTGTCCTCCTTAGCCACCAGCCTACACGAGCACCGTTGTCGTCTCGTTTATGTTTTAAAAACCCATATAAACACATTATTTACATATAAAAGTATACTGTATATTGGCCGGCTGACACGGATTAATCAGTTTTACATGTATTCTTATGGGGAAAATGCATCCAGCTTACGAGCAAATTCTGATGACTTTGATTACTATTTTTTGGGCTAAATAACGGCCGAGACTGCCACAAATTTGACGTCACCTCCATTATATTCACATTGAGTAGCTTTGAGTTTTCTGTTTATTTCATTATCAAAAACCACGGATGATCACCAAATCACATCAAAGCAACATAAGAGGGTTAAATACACAGGAATGTGAATTTTCTTCATTATTTCAGACTTCGGATGGAGGTTTACATGGCCAGCAGTCTTAATTATCTCTTCAGAAGCAAACTCCCCTGACTGATGAGACATCAAACAGCATCAGCATGGAGTCAGGTGCTTGGCTAGACAGCCTGGCACTTCACCCGTTTGAACAATCCTTTCTTTTAGGATCATTTCACCTCAACACCACCCATGCCTTGTGCCAGGTCTGCTGGGTCCCACCAGAGCCAGAGAGAGGGACATTAAACACATGGCACGTGTTGTTTAATTGCCTTACTGAGAGTAAGAGGGAAACAAAATGATACAGCAAGAAAACCCCTCAGCCAATCATATTAATTAAAGAGCAGTGTTGCGTGAGATTAAATGAGACAGAACCAGGGTGAGAAGGAGAGGAAAGCGATAGAGGAATACTGAAAAAATATTATTAATACATAAACAGAGCTAGAGAGCTGATTGGTATGTGATTATATTACACCATGCAATGTGATTGGCAGAGAGAGGATAATGGCACTCTGACTGAAGCTCTTTAAGTATTACTCCGCCTCATGCACATGTACTTATAAACAAGGATGTGACTTTGCTGGAAAGGCAGGTTAACAAAGTAAAGCAGCTGGACTCAATGTGTCTCCAGCTCAGCTGAAGAGCAATGACACTGAAGTCAGTTTTAATGAAGGGAATCAGCTTCTACAGTGTTTATAACTCGGTCAGAAAAGAGTTTATACAGCATCAGCAGCTTCACTGGGTTAAGAGCTGATAAATGAATGAACATCAGCCGTGACAGACACACACTTTACACCAACAACCATCTTTCACAGCTGAATATTTGTGTTTATTGTCTGTTATTGAGGAAATTATATTCCTGGACTATTATGAGTCATGTAGAGTGGTGATGATGCTTTAGGAGTGGAGTGGAACTACTTTACCTGGCGAAAGGTTAATAAATAAATCATTTTTGGGGTGTTTTTGCCAATTTTTATCCCATTCCCAATGTAGTAGTAGTAGCGGCCAATTAACCCATCCCATCCACTAGGGGGCTCTCCCCATGGACTGTACCTGACTCTAGAAGGGTGAAGACAAGCACAAGCCTCCTCCGTTGCGTGTGATGCAGCCACCGCCTCTTTTCTAACTACCGCTGATACACCGTCACCGGGGAGCCAACGCACTCGGAGGAAAGCGCAGGATTCCCAGCTCTGAATGGACCAATCAGTAGACCCCTGAGCCAGCGGACATTGCAATGTGAAAGTGATAGAGAGACAGAGAGAGAGCGCCATCTACCTGCCCAGAGAGAGCACTGCCAATTTTTGCTCTCTTGGTCCCCGGCTGTTGATGGCCAACAGCATGAGCGGGATTCAAACTCGCAATCCTCGGGTCATAGTGTCGCCGTCTTAGCCTGCTGAGCCAAACAAATCTGTCCTTTTGTCTTCAAATCTAACAATAAACAGTGATAACAGAACTGTGGTATAATACACTCAAAGGTTCTGCATTATCATGAGATGCTGGCACTGGATGCGATACTGCATATAATCTGAGGGACTGGATTTGGGTCATAATGATCCACATTAACCCTCTGGCGCAAAGTGGTCACTACAGTGGACAGATATTTAAAATTCATTATCTCCTAAATGCAGTGGTTTCTATAGTGGAATTGCATATCACTCCTTAGAGTGCTCTCTACTGCTCCCCTCCATTGAGGTTCATTCAGTGGTTAGTTGTTGTAATTACAAGTTAATGTCATCAGAATCAAAGATGGCTGGCAGACAGACACACTTCTTGACCACTCCTGGAATATCCTGTCAGTCCTTCTATTCTAGGAGAATCCAAGAGGTGAAAAAAATATGCTGATATGCCGGAGTATCTAAGTAACAATATTATTCTTTTAGTTTTGAAAATTTTATTTCAAATAAGTAGCAAATTACAATTAACCATGTGTCCAATAGAGTGGACGTCATGCATTTCTAAGTATATTTTTAACATAGGTCATTTAGTTGATTTATCTTTCATTATGACTGTTTTGGTCTCGTCACTTTATGTGTAATGAATATAACGCGTGTGCAAACATTAGTCTGCTATCATTTCTCTCCATTCACCTACACGTCTCTGGCTCTTTCTGTTCTTTGATTAGGAGTTGAGTATTGATAAACACAGATAATTTGCTCTCCTCTGTCGTGTGAATGAGGGTGATGTTCATTAACGGCTTTAATTGATGAAGCCTAATAGCTCTTATATCATTACCGACAGGCTGAGCTGGAGGAGCTGAGAGAGCTCTTTTAGAGCTTATACACACACACATACACACACACACACACACACACACACACACATACACACACTCATACATGTATCATTATTTACTTCAGGGGGAATTTCCACTGAAGTGCAGCAGCCTAATGCTGCCATGTCCACAGTTAAAGTTGAACTCCAAAGTAAGACCAATTTTACTGCTGAGGTCCCAGTTTTTGGGAAACAACTTACAGCAACTTATGTTATTTTCAAACCCCCTCCTCACTGCATGCAGACATGCCATCATTAGACTGTGAAATGTTCTGGGTTATTGGCAGAAACTGGTGGTCCAGGTGATACAGTGCTGTGTGGTCTGGTAATGACCGTCAGCCATTTATTGCTGTTTTCCATATATATTGCTTAGTTTAGATTGGTTTGTAGACATACACAGTTGAAAAAGTATGTGAACCCTTTGGGATTCCTTGGATTTCTGCATAAATTGGTCATCATAATAATAGACAAACATTGTCTGATCAAAGTGATACAGCACACAAAATGATGTTTTCATGTTTTTATTGAACATAACATGTAAACATTCACAGAATATTCACATATTCTTGGGAAGTCTGGCAAAGCAGTCCCAAACTATGAGGCTCATATTTCACAGTTGGGATGATGTTTTGATGTTGGTGTGCTGTCAACTTTTTGTCTAGTTTTTTTTCTTGGTTTCATCTGTCCACAGAATACAGTGGTAACCCTACTAACGAGTTTAATCCGTGCAGGAGCCGAGCTCGTTAGCTGGTTTGCTCGTAAGCTGGATGCATTTTCCCCATAAGAATAGATGTAAAACTGATTAATCTGTGTCAGCCGGCCAGTATACAGTATACTTTAATATGTAAATAATGTGTTTATATGGGTTTTTAAAACATAAACGAGACGACGGTGCTCGTGTAGGCTGGTGGCTAAGGAGGACAGGAGGACGGGCGTACGTGTATGGCATGGTTACACTTATCATATGAAAAGTAAAAGTAAAATGTATCTAACTTTCTTGTTCACTACCTTTTGCTGTCTTTGTGTCGCTTTCACTAGCACTTTCACTTTCACTGGACAGCAGTCAAAGGTAATGACTGACCTCTTCTTCTACACTAGCATCTAGGGGATGCTACATCCGCCGCACCCCTAGCGGTTGGCATACTTGAACTAATTTAGGCTACTCGTTACTTGGAATTTTACTCGTTACCTGGAACAAAAAAATCTCGACTCGTTACCAGGAATACTCGTTAGTAGGGATGCTCGTAAGTAGGGTTACCACTGTATTCTGTAGTGCTGTGGACCATCCAGGTTAACTTTTTTGCAAACATCAAACATGCAGCAATGTTTCTTTGGACAGCAGTGGCTTTCCATGGTGTCCTTCCATGAACTTGATTCTTGTTAAATGTTGTAGATTTGTCAACAAAAATGCTAGCGTGTGGCAGAGATTTATGTAAGTCTTTAGCTGACAATCTACGATTCTCCTTCACCTCATTAAGCATTCTGTGTTGTGCTTTTGCAATCATCTTTACAGGATAACCACTCCTAGGGACAGTAGCAACAGTGCTGAACTTTCTCCATTTGTAGACAGTCTGTCTTAATGTGGACACATGAACATCAAGGCTTTTAGAGATACTTTTGTAACCCTTTCCAGCTTCAGGCAAGTGAAGAATTCTTGAACGTAGAGGCATTCTTTTGTGTGAGGCATGGTTCACATCAGGCAATGCTTCTTGAGAATAGCAAACTCAAAACTGGTGTATGTTTTCTATAGGACAGGGCAGCTTTAACCAACACATCCAATCTCATCACATTGATTGGCTCCAATTAGCTCTAGAAGATATCTCGAGCCTAAAGTTTCACCGTGCACTGTAATTGTTTGCGTATTATGTACAATAAAAACATGAAAACATATAATGTTTTGTACTAGTTTAAGCACAGTTCTTGTCTATTGTTGTGACTTTCAATGACCAATGTATGCAAAAATCCAAGTAATCCCAAAGGGTTCACATGCAACTCTATAGAGATTTTCTTGTATATACTATACTATATACATGTGACCGTCCTGCCTCTGCCACATCTCTGGCCCCGCCTCTGCCTTCTCCATCACTGTCTTGGCCCATGTGTTCTGTTTGTTTACGTTTCACCACGTGCCTGTTGCCACGTGTTTGTGTTTACAGCTACGTCATGCCATGTCTTGTTTCATTGTTAGCACCCGAGTCTGGTCTCTGCTCACAGCCCTGCTTATCCATCATGTTTGATTACATCTGTTATTTAAGGTTCCTCATCTCTCTCAGTCCTTGAGCATCATTGTAGTGTCATCATGATGTCATCATGACCACAGTGTTTTGTTTGTTAATAAAGTCCCCTTTTGTGGATCCTGATATTGCTTTTCTGGTATATATATATATATTATTGTGTGATAATGAATTTCAATCACTCAATAAACTGAGTTACTTCAGCACATTCCTGTGTATATAACAGTCCTTAACTAACCTTGCCAGCAAGGTTACAGTCAGGCCAAGTGAGAGGCTGTAGATTTAGAAATCTTTGCAAAAGGCCATTTACACTCTTCTTCCTCTTCCTTTCTCAAATGAACATAAAGTAGTCCGGAGGGACACAACTCATAAAACATTCAGCCTCTGTTCTCTTTCTCTCGGCACAAATAAACGTGTGATGCTAATACATCTTTTATAGAGCAGAAGACTTTAATTCAGCCTGTTTAGACCTTCACTGACCCAAACCATCAGCTTCAAATAAACTCAATGTCATGAAAGAACAATGCATTTACATATCTATCAACTGTACACTGATTTAGCCCCGCCCACTGACATTGACATTTTAAAGGAGAATTTCATTCCAGGCTGCATTTTGAAGAAACCACAATACATGAGGTTATTAGTTTATATAAACAACTAAACACTAGAATATGAGATATTAGTCTATAAACAGCCTCAATAAACACTATTAATCACTAGGATAAGAGATATTAGTCCATAAACAACCTCAATAAACACTATTAATCACTAGAATAGGAGATATTAGTCCATAAACAACCTCAATAAACACTATTAATCACTAGAATAGGAGATATTAGTCCATAAAGAATTTGTTGACATTTGCAGAATTTAGAATGGTAATGTTTGAACATAACTGTGTGTGTGTGTGTGTGTGTGTGTCTTCACAGAGCCTCAGCTGAAAGGCATTGTCACAAGACTGTACAGCCAGCATGGTTACTACCTCCAGATGCAGCCGGATGGCACCATGGACGGCACAAGGGACGAGAGCAGCTCCTTCTGTAAGTGTGTAATAACTACATGCACATTCTTAAATATCTATAATACATGATGATGATATATGAATCTGTTTGTTAGGATATCAATGTATCTCTGTCCCTGTCCTTCTGTCTGTCTGTTTGTCTGAGATCATTCATTTGAAAGCCCGCAGTTGGCATATGTTTGGACTGCACTTGTGGCACGACGCCAGGTGTTTTACACCCTGTCACTGGCAACTGCTGCCAGCTTTATACTCAATTCACTAAAGCTGACCCATGTGATGGATGTGTATAAAACCCCCTCACCACACACACACACACACACACAACATGTGCGATTTTACACACATTACAGCTGGTCAGTGTCACCAGACTAGATTAAAAGTTTGTAATCTTTAATAATGAACATTTCACTGATGGTGAGAGCACCACTGACAGAATATTTGCTATCTGGCCACTTTATCAGAAACTCCTCTCATGTAGCTCCACCCACTGATCACTTTATCAGTGTAATGCTTTGGCACCGAGGAGGAAAGATGCGCACAGGTTTAAAGAAAATTAATTTAATAATAAGCGAGAAACAGATCCAAGAACACAAGCTAATAGAAAAAAAGAACACAGAGCTAATGCAGGAAACAAAACAAGATAAACTAAAGGAAAGAACTAGAAAGAAGACAATAAGCCAAAGCAGGAAAACAGAAGGCCGACAAGGCCTCCACGTGCCAGGATGCTATACAAGCTCTACGTGCCAGGATGCTATACAATCTACACATGCAAGGATGCTATACAATCTACACATGCAAGGATGCTATACAAGCTACACATGCCAGGATGCTATACAAGCTACACATGCCAGGATGCTATACAACCTATACGTGACAGGATGCTATACAAGCTCCATGTGCCAGGATGCTATACAAGCTACACATGCCAGGATGCTATACAAGCTACACGTGCCAGGATGCTATACAAGCTCCACGTGCCAGGATCCTATACAAGCTCCATGTGCCAGGATGCTATACAAGCTACACGTGCCAGGATGCTCTACAAGCTACACGTGCCAGGATGCTATACAAGCTACATGTGCCAGGATGCTATACATACTACATGTGCCAGGATGCTATACAAGCTCCATGTGCCAGGATGCTATACAAGCTACACGTGCCAGGATGCTATACAAGCTCCATGTGCCAGGATGCTATACAAGCTACACGTGTCAGGATGCTATACAAGCTAAACGTGTCAGGATGCAATATAAGCTCCACATGCCAGGATGCTATACAAGCTACACATGCCAGGATGCTATACAAGCTACCCGTGCCAGGATGCTATACAAGCTCCATATGCCAGGATGCTATACAAGCAACACATGCCAGGATGCTATACAAGCTACCCGTGCCAGGATGCTATACAAGCTACACATGCCAGGATGCTATACAAGCTACACATGCCAGGATGCTATACAAGCTCCACGTGCCAGGATGCTATACAAGCTACACATGCCAGGATGCTATACAAGCTATATGTGCCAGAATGCTATACAAGCTACACATGCCAGGATGCTATATAAGCTCCACATGCAAGGATGCTATAGAAGCTACACATGCCAGGATGCTATACAAGCTCCATGTGCCAGGATGCTATACAAGCTATATGTGCCAGGTTGCTATGCAAGCTACACATGCCAGGATGCTATACAAGCTCCATGTGCCAGGATCCTATACAAGTTATACGTGCCAGGATGCTATACAAGCTACACGTGCCAGGATGCTATACAAGTTACACGTGCCAGGATGCTATACAAGCAACACATACCAGGATGCTATACAAGTTACATGTGCCAGGATGCTATACAAGCTCCACGTGCCAGGACGCTATACAAGCTCCACATGCAAGGATGCTATACAAGCAACACATACCAGGATGCTATGCAAGTTACACATGCCAGGATGCTATACAAGCAACACGTGTCAGGATGCTATACAAACTCCATGTGCCTATACAAGCAACACATACCAGGATGCACAGTAAATCTGCCAGTGTTAAATCAACACTATAAGAGTTAAATCAACACTGAGGGTGTCAAAATGTAACACTCTCAGTGTTAATTTAACTCTAATAGTGTTGATTTAACACTGGCTGATTTACTGTGTGCTATACAAGCTCCACATGCCAGGATGCTATATAAGCTACACGTGCCAGGATGCTATACAAGCTATATGTGACAGGATGCTATGCAAGCTACATAGGCATAGATGTTATACAAGTTAGGATGCTAACCAGGCTAGCAAAGCAAACTTATACAAGACCTTAAAAAAATAGAAGACAGAGGGTTACGTAAAAGCATGCAGAGCATGACAATACCAAGTAAAGTACTGTTCTCAAGGCTTGGCTTAAGTCCTGATAATCAGGGTCTCAATGGAAGACAGCAGGAGAGGGAAGTCTTATGAGTTCAAAGGAGTGCTAGGGATTCTGGGAAATGGAATTCCTGAGGCTGTGTGTGACAGTGTACTCTGTCTCTGGTTGGCTAGATCTTGATGACCTTATTGAGTAGGAGATGGTTAGAGTAAGAACGTCAAGGTCATCTTATCAACATATAACATTAAGCTGATATTATCAGAGAAGGTCAAAATGTAGTGTAGAAAAGGTAAACTCATGTAAAACTTTAAAAATGCTCTCAAAGTTTAAGAAATTTTGATCTCAAAATGGCAAATTTAATTGAAAGGTAAGTACTTTGCATATCTGTATGACAAGAAATGACTCTCTATATCTGTAGTTTTCACCAAACTGTCTAATATTTGACATAAATTATTATTATAGTCAAGAATTTAAGGACTTACTTGACTAGCACTGATAAAAGTCTCAACTTTGACTTGAGATTCATGACTTGATTCTTGAGCTTTTTAAAGAAATATTGGCATCTTTCTGACGCTAAGCAGGTCTGGGTCTGGTTAGTACTTTAATGGGGGACCTCCAAGGAAAAACTTGTGTTGTTGGGCGCAACAGGAGCCACTATTCCTGTGTTCCCTATGCCGCAGTATAAATTCCGCCATCTTTGAGATGTAAAGCCAAGGTCCGAGATCAGAAAAAGATCCCTTGTCATGATTGTCTGATGAATGTGTGGATCCGATCATTTTACCCAATATTTTCTCATAATAACATCACCTTTTATGATGCTGTTTAAGCTTGGCAGCTGTTATATACCATGATATGGACGGATGCCCGTGGCTGCTACGGATCATAAAAGAAACGTTTACCCAGCAGCTTTAAAAATGCAGAGCAAATCCGCTTTCTTTCTCCTCTCTTGACTCTGTCATTTGTCTTTTGTTTCTTTCTATCACTCTATTCCATTCACTCACTCCCTCACTCACTCTCATCTCTATGAAGCAGAAGGTCTTTCGCTTTAGTTTGTGTAATCCTTATGAAACAGTTCATTTCTCATTACAAAGACAAAGAGCGAGGAAATGAGCTTCATTTTTCTTCTTTCTCTCTTCTGTTTCTCCACATGATCTGTACCGTTTCCCTCCTTCTTATGTCTTTCCCTTTCTTCATACACTCCTCAAATTAGTTCTTCAAGGGTTATTCGGTGAATTCAATGATTGTGTTTAGATCATTTTATGGACTAAAATGTTCTGCAAGGGTTCTGTATACAACCATATAGAACACTTTTCTTCATCAATCTGAAGAACATTTAGCCATGGAAACATTTCAGTATGAAAATGTAATGGCACAATCAGCTATCCAGGATTTGCCTGAGAGTGGGGAACTCCCCCAAGGATGAAAAACACATATCAAAAAGCCATCATGTTAGACTTCAAGTGCAGATAGAGGAGGTGGCAAAAATCATAAAAAGGGACATAAACTAAACAAATCAAAGCAATGATTCCAACCTTCTTCTTTAGGAATAAGACTGTGGAAATGAAATGGCCCTAAGACATGAAATGTTTTGCCACATGGTCTGCCACAGGTGATCCAGGAGTTGTCACCAAAACAAAAAAGCTTGAGTGTAATGGGGTTCAAGGAGTTGCCAGATCAATCCCCAGGGGCAGCTCCGACAGGGACAGGACCCAGGCCAGGGCTTATGGGATTTACAAGCAGCCTCTTGCAGGGCATAAACTCTACCAGGGAGGCCAGAATAACAGGCAGAGTCCCAACCTGCACACACTCAACACAGAGAGAAAAACATGTGTAGTGGGACAAAACCCTTCAAAAGAGCACCAGTACTGGCAAAATTCTGACCTGCGCAGGCATAGACAAATGACTCCACCCCTTTCACACAATGTGGAGCCCTTATGTAAGCCAGTCACTACTAAAAGCACTGCTGATGACTGGAACAAGCAAATCAGAGAGGTGGCCATTCCACCAAGCACTTCAAAGAAACAAGCCAGTATCAGCTGCAGACAATCACAGGTGGTGACTGTTATTAACAAATCAAAATGAAGGAGCCTGCATTCAGCCAAGAGCCACAAGGCCAGGGGTGGTCCCTTACAGAAAATGGTTCATATTTCTGATTGCATTTACTAAAGGCCCCTCAAAAAACTGATTTGAAGAGTATACAACATTGAAAAAAGACTTTGACTTGGTATTCATGACTTGCAACTTGACTTTGATGACTCAAAAAGATTTTTTAATTAAATATTTGCATCTTCCTGAAGCTAAGAAGGTCTGTGTCTGGTTAGGACTTGGATGGGAGGCCTGCAAGGAAAAGGTTTTATTGATGGGGACAATAAGAAGTGCTATTCCTGTGTTCTGTTTGATTCCCAGTGCCACAGTGCATGGATATCTCCATCTTTCAGATGAAAATTCCTGAAAAAGCTCCTTCCTCTAAAAGAGTAGGGCAGTTACCTTAATGTCCTGGCTAAGTGTCTGACTCCTAATCATCTCCATCTTCACAATTTTGTCTAATTGCTAATGTGGTGAAAGTTCTGGTGCGGACCGGCTTCAGCTGAATGCTGGGGAGACTCTTTAATGTCCCAAATGTCAAAAGTCTTCTAGAAAAGTGCTCTATAAATGGATGGAAGTGCATGTAAGTAACTCTTTATCTCTGCTCTCTTTCCAGCACAGTTCAACTTGATTCCTGTGGGTCTGCGGATAGTGGCAATCCAGGGGGCCAAGACGGGCCTTTATCTGGGTATGAACAGCGAGGGGTACCTCTACACCTCTGTGAGTGACTGACTCATCCTTCAAAGCTCCTGATGATTATGATAATGTGTTCAGTGTGTCTCCACAGTAATGATGAACAGATGATTGAGGGTGTGCAGCTCTTTCAGAGGTAAATTATTATGCTGAGAGCTAAATTACCCTTCCCCAATTAAAGAAGGGAACCAAACAATCTAGCGAAAAATAGGCCATTCGGCCTGAGGGTCTTCCAGTCGCTGTCCGTGGTGCTGAAATTCTTCATTTGTCTGCTGATCGGTTTGTGCTTCTGGTGTTTGAAAGTCATTACAGTCTCTATACTGATGCTATTATCAGTATGTGAGAGATATAATGATATGATATTGTAGTCTTGATACATTTTGGCAGGTTTTTCAGAGCATGTTTCGGTTGTTACTGGAGGAATTTCATCTCATTTCCATAATGGTTTTGAGGAGCCATGTTCATTTTAAAGACCTATAGTCTCCATCATTACATGTATAGGAACCAGTCACAATATCTCAACTGCATGTGATAACAGAGTTGGTGATGTATGTGTACATATTTTATATCTTCACTAGACAGAAGTATTGTGACACTGAAAATCAAAGCTAAATAGACTTCATCCTTTTGTTTTTGGAGTAACTGTCTCTACTGTCCATGGACGTCTTTCTACTAGATGTTGGAACATTGCTGTGAGGATTTGATTGCATTCAGTCATAAGAGCCTCAGGATGTTGGATGATCACCCCCACCACCTCATCTCCATCTCTATTGTGGGGGGGTCTTTATACCCCTCTAGCCCATACCTGGCATTAGACATGGTGCCAATAGGTTCTACAGAGAGTCCTATTTTATCAGCAGTACATCTCTGAGTACATTCATTAGAAGGGGTGTCCACAAACCTTTGGTAGAGCACATTTAAGTCACTGTATCTTCTTGAAGAACGTGTTGAAGTTAACACAATATGGTTGTGCCATTTCTACCAAATGGTAGAGTTAAATTAGGCTAAAACCATCCACTAGAGGTTAGAAATGCAACATTTTCTTGTCTGATTGCAAACCAGCAATGACTCATAACCACCACAAGGAATTAACTGGATCAAATGCTGTAAAACCATTAGAGTTTAGATGAGTATGGTGCTTAGAAAGTGAACAAAATTAGCATCTTTTTGCACAGTTTTTGTGTTTATACACTGCTCAAAAAATAAAGGGAACACTAAAATAACACATCCTAGATCTCAATGAATAAAATATTCCAGTTGAAAATCTTTATTTATT
>BRDA01011382.1:28081-55644 GCA_036984385.1 Crenuchus spilurus | reverse complement strand
TTCGGACAAAATTTTTCTAAAAGTTAATTATTAAGAGAAATTGTAATTCTTTAAATGAAAATGTCGTAAATCGTCTGCGAGAATAGGTTTCACTGAATGTTACAGACAAGACAATGTAAACTCTCATTACACTCCTCAGAACAGGTACCTGAGAATAACAATATCATGTCACCATTGGGCTGAATGCTCGTAGGGATGATTTTACTCGTTACCTGGAACAAAAATATTCCGAGATCTCGACTCGTTACCTGGAATACTCGTTAGTAGGGATGCTCGTAAGTCGGGTTACCACTGTACTATAACAATAAGAGTCCATGGACAAGACTCCTCACATTACTCTCAAATGTAACAGAACAGACATTGTAAGTCACTTTGGATAAGAGCGTCTGCTAAATGCTGTAAAAGTAAATTTCTTAATGTTAAAGAGAATTATTAATTGAAAATCTTTTTAAAACAGGCTTAAAAATGGATTTCCACATTTCTGGATTTTTTAAGATGTGACGTATTTAAAGTATGAGCACCAGATAAAGCATCATTTCATATAATCACATCACTTTCTACTGCTGAAGTGAACAAGCTGAGCAAAAGTCTATTTTATTTGGCTTTAAAATTCACAAATAAGTTGAATGAATGAAGTTTGCTGTGAAGATGGTGAGCCAAGATGCCTTCATGCCAGTTCTGTTATTTTCCAACCTGAAACAACCAAATTATTTTTGGGCGACTGTATGAGCCTCATTTCTTTGTAAACCAATTTTTTCCCCTGCAGATACATAAAAATACTGCTGTGTTTAACACAAACATATCAGCTTGGTGCTAGCAAACAACTATATGTAAGTGTGAGGAGTCTCAATGCACCACAGAGGAGTACTTCTGTAGTCCAGCAGTGGATATCCTTGTTACACCAATATAGGCTTAGACTTAAACCTGTATACATTAGGTTAAGAATAAATAAAAGAGATAAAAATGTTCCTCACCAATACATGTGCCTTCCTGGTCTTCCTCCCAGCCATCCCTGCACTCCTCACAGTCCTGAGCTGTGGCTCCAGAGCACTTAGTGCATGATGGGTGACACTCTGAAAACAGCAAGAAAACACTCTGAACAAGCGCTATGACATCAAGGCCTCATCACAGCTGCTTCAGCATTTCATCCTTAATGCTTATAATCTGAATTATATGATGTTTATCTTAAACACAACATACATTAATTATCCAAATGCTTACTTATGTTCTGTGTAACACTGATCAGAGTAGAGATACACTATATGTCCAAAGGTATGTGGACGCCCCTTCTAATGAATGCATTCAGCTACTTTAAGTTGCACCCACTGCTGACTCAGATGTGCACAGTTTGTCTAGTGCCTGTAGAGAAGTACTGCCAAAAGAACTCGACTATCTGGAGCAGATAAACATGAATTATTAGCACCTTGTCTAATGCCAGGCATGGGCTAGACAGGTTTAATACCATCCAATACTTTTGGGATGAGTTCAGGAGGAGTTGGGATGGTGTTCCTCTAACATCCTGAGCTCACTAACTCTACTGTCGCAATCAAATCCTCACACCAATGCTCCAAAACCTTACCTCAACAGTTACTCACACAAAAGCATGATAAACTATTTTAACAGCCTTGATTTCAGAAGAAACAATGAATGAGCAGGTGTCCCAATACTTTTGAGCTGTACTGCTTACCTTTACACAAGGAAAAGGTATCATTCCTCTCCTCATTGAAAAATCTTTCAGTGCAATCCAGACAAAAGTCTCCTTCATATCCAGAGTTACAAGAGCATTTGCCATTCCCTCCTCTCGTCCCATCACCGTCACATCTACCGTTGCCATAACAAGGTCTTTCAGCTCCTCCTACACATGCTAAAGGAATGTAATGACAACGTTATCAAACAATAAGGCTTAGTAACAGAAAGGATACCACCACTCACAGTCAAAGTGACCATTAAGAATCATTCATTTCACTTACAGTTGCAGTCTGGTCCAAAAGTTCCTTTGGGACAGCACACCTTTATGGTTTCAATACAAAACCACACATGTAGGTCTGGGTGTTTTGTTTTCCTGCAAACCGAAACATCCGGTATTACTACTAGACATTACGGATATGCATGGTACAAGAGCTCCAGCTGCTTAAGCTGAGAAGATGCAATCTCAAAGTTTAACCTCTTGAACCACCAGGTCTCCAACTGCTCCTCATGTTCTTCCACCATATGGTTACACTCAAAACTGCTGCTGTCACACAAGCCCTCCAGAATCTCCATCAGCCGAATTTCACTGGAAGGGAAATCAACAATGTCAGAGAATATTGAAACAACAGAGCAGTGTGCACATGTACATGCACTCACCACTTTCATATGTATAAGCAAAACACTATTGTGAGGCTCACAAGACTAAATCAATCAATCACAAATCACTTAAAACCAATTCAGGAAAAAGAAGACGATTTGTCAGACCAGGTCACAATGCTCCATGGTCCAGTTACGATGCTCAGGGTCAACATAAGCACTCTGTCTGGTCAACAGCTACACAGCACCATACACAGTCACCCAGATTCTTAAACTTGCCCATTTTTCCTGCTTCCAATACATCAACTTAAAGAATTGACTGCATTATATATGCACCCCTGATGGGGGACATTGTAACAAGTTATACAGTATAATATTATTTAGTGTACCTATCAGTGATTCTAATACGAACAGTCACCTTAACCTGGTCTCACCTGGTCTCATACTTGGAAAGTTTTCTTTCTTCCCATGCAGTGTTCCCACCACCAAAGTTTTGATTTGCAGTTCTCTCAAATCCCTTTAATAAAGAAAGCACACTGTTAACTTCAGTGACTGGGGTTAATTTAAAGGGAAAGACAAACACTGCTGTCACATCATGAACAAGAAAAATACTTACTAATGACTAAATGAGTGCGATTGAGAAATAGCACATACCTTGTTGAACTTCTCAACGACCTGTGTGCATGTTGAACACAAAGCTTTGACATCTTTCGTGCTGCCAGGTCTAAAAGCTAAAACTAAAAACAGACAAAGGAGGAGACTGGCTGTTTCAGAGAGCAGCATCATTCCAGCAACCTGACTACTACTCACTAAACAGTTAAAGTCATGATAAAAAGTGCTGTTGTGAAAAGCAAACCCAACCCAAAGGGCCCTATGCTAACACTCTGTAGTCACCAAATAGAGCTCTATACTGATAAACATGCAAAGCTCCATGCCGGTGTCAGTACACTGGTACACTTGTACACTTCCGCCTAGGTATTTCGCGTTAAGATTGTGGCTTCTCCTGATTGGCTAAGCGGCTCGATCAGTCAGCCAAACAACCAATGAAGTGCCGCCACGCGCGGGTCTTCTATTACAAACACTGTACGTCAAAAAATAATGAATGAATTAATAGACCATAAAAGCAACTTAATTAATTAAAAATTTTAACCAAATTTTTGTCGAAGTCTGCTTTTTTATTTATTATATTTTATTTGTACATGGGAGGCACATGATAAATAAATAAATAAATAAATAAATAAATAAATAAATAAATTGTATATTAATTTTTTATGTTATTTATTACTGTAGGTTTAAGCACCTTAGGGTTGCTGCTCAATTTCGTTGTACACTGTGCAATGACAATTAATCTTATATTAACCTTTCCAAGAATTTTAACGTGTGCGTATATATATATATATATATATATATATATATATATATATATATATATATATATATATATATATATATATATATATATATATATATATATATATATATACATACATACATATACATATACATATACACATACATACATACATAAATACATACATACATACATATACATATACACAGCAGGAAATGTGTATGTTCATATATAAATAAATGTCAAAATCAAAATGATTCCTAACTACTTAACGAGTCACGATTCAGATTCAGTGATGATGATATGCACTAATATGGTATGACAAGCTATTTATAATCACTCTGCACTATAGTATTATACAGCTTGTGGCCAGTGACCACACCGAGCTTCACTTCCCCTACCCACAGTAGGTTAGTGTACTCAAAATTATTTTTCCCAAGGGGTGGTAAGGGGAAGTGCAAACTGGCTGAATTGGGTTGAGGGGAGGAAATAAGGAAAGGTGAAGTGGAAAAAAAGACAGAACAAAATGTTTTCGTTAAACGTTATTGTCTACAAAATTGTATTTTATTCAATATCATTCATATTTTTTGATTCCCTTTTCTTGATACCTTTATCACAAAACAAATCTTTAAAAATATTAAAGGGACTCTTATTATAGTTGCGCATGCGCAGCAATCCTGTTTCACCATCATGGCGCGGAAAGGAAGCTTTCCCGAGTTTCCCCTGTTTCTTCTCTTCACGTTTGTAGTTGCATTGCATTTGTTTGCGTGTCCTTTCACCAAAGTGGAAGAGAGTTTTAACTTACAAGCAGTCCACGATATCGTGTATCACAGACTTGATTTTGATAAGGTAAGAGACGCCAGATCGGTTAGGTTCACTGTTTAATCCGAGTCCGGTGAATTTTCTGCGGTCTGTTTACTCCTCAGGCTCCATTCATGACTATTCTGCAGAGTGTTTTTACTCAACAATCATAAAGTACTAGATGCAAGAACCAGGCCAACAGGGAGCCAGTCTCCTCCTTTTTGCTTTTATTCAGCCCCTCTGAATTTCATACCATCTTAGAGTTCATAACTTTTCCCGGTGTCCCCCAATAGTGTTTACTGAGGTTGTCACAATATCACGTGATTTTATACCGATACTATCTAATGTCGCGATACTAATAACAAATCGATGCTTTGACAAAACAACAGTCATTATTGTCTTTAATGTCAAATGTTTGCTAGAACACATGCACATTTCTGCAGCTTACAATGGTGCTGAAGTTTGTGATACCATTAAAATTGTATATACTTCTGCATAAATGTGACCTAAAACGTCATTAGATTGGCACACAGTTGTAAAATGAAAACCTGTAGTAGCAATAACAGCAACTAAACCTTTCTAGAAACTGTTCCTCGTGTTGGAACAATTTTAGCCTATTCCTCCATTCAAAACGGCTTCATCTCCTAGGTTGGTGGGTTTCCTCCCCTAAGCTACTTCAGGTCTTTCCACATTTCATTGGACTTGAGTTGTTCATTGGAAAAATGTTAACAGTCCACTGCTCAACATTTGTGTTCCTTCTTTAAAGTATCAGATTCAGATCAAAATGAGCTTACATTCAAAACTCAAAGAGCAATAAAAGGACGTTTTCTCTTCTTTTTCAGTACGATCATAATGAATTCCCTGGGGTGGTGCCTCGCACGTTCCTTGGACCGTTGTTTATCTCTGCACTTAGTGCACCCATGGCTGGTTTACTCTGTTTCCTAGAGGCACCAAAGTTTTACACACAGATTCTTGGTATGTTCTTTATTATTATTTTATTTTACCCCTGATTTTCTTCCGGTGTATATTTAGTGGCCAATTAACCTGCCCCTTTTGTCAACTCTCCATACCACTACCACTTTCAGTGACTCTCTTGGGAAGGGGCAGAGGAGCACAGGCCTTCTCCGATACCGGTGATATCAAGTCCCTTTTTTTCCAAACTGCTGGCGATAAATTGCCGCCAGGCAGCTAGTGCATTCTGGGGAAAGCGCAGATCCCCAGTTCTGACGGGTTGCCCAGGAGACTCCCGAGTCACATTGTTTATAGTGCTAGGGATAGTGCGCCATCTTGCTCATCTTGCGAGAGACACCTGCTCTCTCTCGAGGTCCCGGCTGTCGATGGCAAGCAGTATGATCGGGATTTGAATATGCGATCCTCTAGTCATAGTGGCAGCACCTTAGTCTGTTGAGCCACTCGGAGGCCTATTTTATTTAGTTTTAAGTACAAGCAAAAGAATGTAACTGTAATAGTGAATGTTTTGTGTTTTCAGAAAATATTTTAGTTGACAATTTACACAAGGAGGCTTTTAAATATAAATGTTCATCAGGCACTGTTACGTATTGTAAGAGAATCCGCTAAAACTTAGATATCTGACTATTTTTTGGAGCTGTCACCATCATATAACCCCCAGGCTTTGATCTGAAAGTCATTATTTTCTGTAGCTTACAAAAGGGTATTTGGTAGTAAATGTACTGAATTGGGTGCACTGTCATCAGTTATGTATAAATGTAAAACAAAGAAAGCCGAATTTGTCACAGACGTGTCTTGGATCTCATTGTAATTGTTAAGATTATAATGTCGTTAGAAGACAGAAGAGAGAAATGTTGATCTGGAGCTGTCACAAGGGCTGTGACGATACCTGCAGTATTGCGATAACGTGATACCTGCCCTTGTGTTGATTTTGTTACCATCATCTCCACAAGCAGGGGATCTCTGTCCTGCCTCAAAACTGCGGCGTTGTCTAAGAGTGTTAAGCATGGGGCTAATTTCCAAATTCACTGAGAAAATGTAAACAATTTAATTGAAAAATTGGTTTAATTACATGATTGTGAAAGTTTTTGTGTAGTGATCAGAAATATTTGACATGCACAGTGATGAAAGTTGTGATGTTCTGTGCTGTGCAGTGCGAGCTGTTTTAGGGCTGTGTGTGTGCCTGACTTTGTGGTGTATGCAAAAAGAAGTCAGGAGACAGTTTGGAGCACTGGTTGCCAGCATTTTCTGTCTCATCTGCGCTTCACAGTTCCACCTGATGTTTTACAGCACAAGGACTCTTCCTAATGTCTTCGCTCTGCCTGTAGGTACGTGTTACCTGTGTTCTACTGCAAGCACACAGCCTCATGAGAATTATTTACACATTATTAACGATATTTCTGTTCATATATGTATTTAATCATGAACCTAGTTCTGCACATGAACCGTAAATTTATACTAAATGCTGCCATTCGGCCAGTGTATGTTGGTGTTTGTAGTGTATTTTTGGAGTTGGAGTAAGTACTTTAGAGCTTAAAGGTTAATGTTGTTAACCAGTAATAGAAGCTTATGTACACCATTTAGCCCTGCATGTCTAATCACACTTGGCCTCAAACTTTGTCTGGTTGTTCTAATTTTGTTTGAAAGTAACAAAAATATGGTGCATAGCTAAAAGCTACAATAGCACACTTGTTAGAGCCTAAATTGTGTCATTTTTTGGAAACTACTCACATGTATTTATTTAATAACTACTTAATGTATTTCTCAGTTTTGCTGGCATTCACATCCTGGATGGCACAAAGGCAGCGTCCTTTCGTCTGTCTCTCTGCTTTCGTCATCGTCGTGTTCCGCTCTGAGCTTTGCCTTCTGCTTGGGCTCATGTTGCTGATGTCACTTCTAGCGAAGAGACTCAGCATTCCACAGCTGCTGTGTTATGCTGTACCTGCTGGGATTTTGTCATTGGGTAAGCGTTATTTTGAGTTTGTTAACTGAAGATTGCAGTGTAGATCTTGCCTGTACTTGCCTGTATCTTTTGTCATTGCAGGCCTCACTGTTGCTGTTGACTCAGTGTTGTGGAAGAAGCTGCTGTGGCCTGAAGGCCAGGTCCTCTGGTACAACACCGTCTTGAACAAAAGTTCTAACTGGGGAATATCCTTTTGTCTGTAGTCGTGGGTTTAGCTGAGCTTATAAAACCCTGACAGCCAAAAGCAACAGTTTGGAATGATCACGGATATAAAAATAAAACAAAAACAAAGATAATGGACAGATAAGAGTTTTGATCTGTACGTTGTATCTCTGTTGTTTATCATCGTAGTTTCTCTACCTTTAATGATCTAAAGGAAGTGGTTCAGTGACATTTGAGTGGTTGGATTATTCTTTTCTACTCCCAAAATAGTCCAAAAAGTAACATTTTATAGAGAACTAAATATTCTACACATCAATTGACCAGGATTGCATATTGCTGTCACTTTTTGTGGGGTGTTATGTCAATTTTTTTGTGAATATAAATCATCCTTTCATCCACATTCGTCAACAGTCACCAAAAACTGCATTTGAGTAATTGTTTTTGACTCGACGTTGGTTGTTAAATCTCTGTACGGACAATGAGACAGCCCTTTTATTTTTGTTTTGTCTTTCCTTGACTTCCTCCCCTCAGTAAACCTCCCCCTTCCTCTGGTACTTTTACTCCGCTCTCCCTCGTGCCCTTGGCGCTACTATCTTCCTTGTCCCGTTTGGCCTTTTGGACAAGCGAATGTGGACACTGCTGGTGCCCACAGTTGGCTTCATCCTGTTATATTCCATTCTGCCACACAAGGAGCTTCGCTTCATTATCTACACATTCCCTGTCTTCAATATAGTGGCAGCTCGAGGCTGTTCATTCATGTAAGTTGATAAGATAGTGATGTTGCACTTTATTTCACACTAGACAGACTTGTATGTATTTATGAGGCATCACTCACACTTCACACACGTACTAGGAGTAAAAGTCATTGACTTCCAGAATCAGTTCTATTGCAGTAACATGGTGCTGTGTGCAGGCCACTTTGTAGTGTTGTTGAAATTCTCAGTGATAAATTATTTCATTATTCTTCAGTCATTTCACTGGAAATACTGTGTACGAAATGGTTAGAGTTGTAAAATTTTGGCTAAAAATGCCTCAATGTTGCTATAATCACTGGTTAGAATAGTGAGAATGGTGTCTGTCATTGTCACTGCAGGCTGGGAACACCTGCTATAGGGCTACGTAACTTTGGAGAAGTGGGCAGGAGAACTCTCGTGAGAACTGTAGTGCTTTAGTGCACCACAGTGAAGTTTGAGAGGTAGCCACAAAACTAACAGCCAGGCTCAGTGAAGTCTGAGGAATAGCCAACGCGCTCACGGTGCAGTTTCTTCACAGCTGTGGTGTAAAAGTGAATTACAGCCCAACAACAACAACAAGGCCCATCCTTTCATATTGCTGCTTTAATATGGCCAGGTGCCTCATCTGCTACTAGGACCCTGAGCAATAAGATAAACATAATGGACAATAATAATGATGGATTAGAACATTCTGGATATTCAATTTTAAACAAAAATGTAGGTAAGCAGTAAAAAATGTTTTTTTTTTTTTTAAGTGTGTTTAGTTTATAGACATAGTATTGATTTGGTATCGAGTATCATGATACTTTACTTGGTATCGGTACTGAATTCAAAATTCCGATATTGTGACAACCCTACTAGATTATCAGCCACACTAGCTGATGAATTAAATAAAATAGACTTTGAATAAGCCAGGAAAGTAGTCCTAAGTGATGGGATGTATTTAAATTAATCTAAAAATTTTTGGTACCCATTGGTGCTTGTCCTGAAATGCCCCTGTGCTGAGCACTTTAGCATTTCCCAGTTCAGACCTTATGACAGGTTTGTTAATTAGCTGAAAAGTAGAAAGAAAAATACATCTTTATATCTAAGGCACAGACAACGGAGAACCAGGATTTGGAAACATCAGGAAGTATAAGTGTTTTACGTTCTGAAGAATCTTTTGTTTTTCAGCTTAAACAACTACCAGAAGTCATGGATGTATAAAATTGGATCACTTCTTGTAATGGGACATTTGATGGCAAACGGTGTGTATTCAAGTGTTTCTTTATACGTTTCTCATCACAACTATCCAGGAGGTAAAGCCATGCAGGAACTCCACACATTAGTGCCAGCCACTTCAGGTATGGATATTTTGGGGCACTTGATGGCTGAGAAAATTAACCAGTAAAATTAGAAAAGAAATCAAATATGGTGTATATCGTTTGTCCTAGATGTGTCTCTACACATAGATGTTCTGGCAGCACAGACTGGAGTTTCACGCTTCCTGGAACTGAATAGTAAATGGAGGTTAGTGTCGAAAAAATTGTGTTCATATTTCAAAAAGGTAAACTGTTATGTATTTGATATTAATTACATATAAAACGACATATTTCAAGGTTTTTGTTTTAATGTTACTGTTTGAATAGTAATTTACTCATATTCTAATAATTTGAGATCTTACGCTGATCAAACAGAAAAATTAAAACCTTTAATTGTAAACAATGCACTTTTGCACGATATTCTACATTTTTGATGTGATTTTTTTCTTCTAAAATATACATATAATGTGTAATACATTTCATACCATTTTTTCCCCAAACTTTCCAGATATGAGAAGAGAGAAGATCTGTCACCTGGAGATCCACTCATGAAGAGCTATTCACATCTACTAATGGAGGCAAACTCAACTCGGATATCACTGTTTATTGGCTCTCATCAACCTCTCATCTTCATACAGGGGTATGAACGCCTGGTAATCAACATATCCCAGTTTCCACCACTCAGTGTTAAACTAAAAAATAAGCTAGTGATACTAGAGAGACTGCCTCATTCTCAACCCAGCTGATGCGCTGCAACCTTCAGCAAATCTTGTTCTTAAAAAATACTGTAAAATAAAATTGGTGGACCAATAAATGTTTATATATGCAAAGATATAATTCTGCCTGCGAAGCAGACGCAGAGACAGCTAAAACAACATGGCGATTATCTATGGTCTGTGATGCCATGCGGCACGTTCTTGACTCTCAAGAAAAACTGGTTTGTGGCCCACGTTTGCTTGCCTTCCAAGAGGCACCTGGGGTTGGGTAACGGCTTGGTCATTGGCTCACCACTTCCTTTAACAATGAGTAAAAACATACTGTTACCATATCGCATCATGTTTCCTCTGTAAGACTGTAAATGCTTTTTAGTTCAATAAAACTGTGAAACTACTTAATCTTTTGATTATTTAATGAAACTTCACGTGTCCGTTGTGATTGCATTAAGAATAACAGGCCATACGGAGATTAATCATCCTATAAATAGAAAACCTTTACACAGATTTAAAAGGGTTAACCTTTTATTAACAAATAACCACAGAAATTGCATGGTTCCAGTCTGAATGCTTGCTCTTTAGCAAACTGTTTTTTTGGAAATAATTATTTATAAAATGTACATGAAGTTGACATTAACCCATAATTTAATACCCCCAGAAACATTTGTGCTTGCAAAATTCATTTTTAAACAGATTGCTCACCCTGAAATGACAGCATTATATTACATAATAACATTAAGAAATCTGAACAAGTTTAAAAGAAACTAATTCTAAAATGGACAGTACCATAAGCCACAAGATCACAACGAAAAGATTAAATTACAAACATTTAAACGTCTTTCAGTCACAGCATTTCTTTTTGGGCCATGTGTTCATATTTAATAATAATTAAAAAAAATTCAGCATCCGTTTCTATTTTACAGAATCATTGTGTCAGAAGACTACGGTGTGATTTGCACATCCGAAAAAATATTTACAGCATTTTGACCTGAAGTAGTTCATATAAGGCACAAAGAGAAAAGACAAAAAAAAACCTGGCCATAAAAAAGCAAACACCAACACACAATAACCCCTACAGCTAAGCCTCCCTCCTGCCCTCCCTTCCCTGAAAACACTTTTCACTGGGTGCAAGACTCCAGTTCTAAAGTGTTAGACAGTAGTACACGTACGACGCATTTATTTAAATTAACATGACCTATACACTCTGTATACCAAATCTAAACCTCAGTGTAAAATATTTTAAAAGGACCGTCTCAAATGATTTGGTCCTCGGTCAGGATTTATATGGGGGTCTAAGAAAAGCTTGCACACATGAAAAAAATCTCAGTATTGAAAATATATCAAAGGAAGGTTGACCTTTAAAAATAAGAGTCCTTCAAGATTTTCTAGTAATGGTCGGGACTGATTCAGGGCACAGTTTGCACTTGATGTGCTGAACAGAGTCTCTGCTGGTACAATGCTGGGTGGACAGCCCACATAACGTACAGCTACTTTGGCAAGTTCAGGCCACAAGAACTTCTTGAGATTCCAATAATCCAAAGGATCACAGCTCTGGTCGAGGATGTCCTCCTCCAGATACTCCAGAACAGCAAGCTCTGATGACTTTGGTCTCTCCTCCTGCTTTATTTTTTGCCGAATATCATCCATCAGGGCCCACAGGTTGTCCTTGTTTGTGGCTGAGCTGTTCGAAGCTGGGACCTCACTGCATCCATTGGACAATGAAGATTTACTCTCTGAAGAGGTAGCTATAGACACCTTATCAAGCTCTCGTATAAGATCTTGCTTGCACTGCTCTGCTTCCTCCTCTGTGAACAAGGAGGTCTTGTACCGAGGGTCCAGCATGGTTGCCCATGTATAACGTGGGTCATGAAGTGTGGGAGACATTCTGGTCACCATTGCCTCTTTCAGAGACTTGAGCATGTTATCAATACCCATAGTCTCATCGAAGAGCATGTCTATCTTGCGGTTGAGGATATGGATGAGCGGGATCACTTGGCCAAGTGTGGCAGTGCGATTGCTCATCTCCCTGCAGGCCACCTCAAAGGGTTTTAGAGCATTGCAAACGGACTGCATCACCTCCCACTGGTCACAGCTTATAAGTTCCCTGAAATTGCACTCTAAGGACATTTCGTCAATGGCTTGCTTTTGCTCGACGAGTCGTTCAAGCATGAAATATGAGGTCTTCCATTTAGAGGGAACATCTTGGACCAGCTGATTCTCAGGCAAGTTGTAGGTTTTTTGCAGTTCCGCCAACTTCTCCTTTGCCTTTGCCGAACGATGTACTCGCTCGCAGATCTTTCGAGCAATGCTCAGCAAGTTCTGTACCATCCTCTGACTCTTTATGGCTTCATTAACAATGAGGTCTATGTTGTGACCAAAACAGTGCATGATGGTGTGAGCACTGTCCTCCAGCACATTTCCTATGGCTTGATGATCAGTTATGGTGAATCCAATTTTCAGGCCTGAGGAAGCAATCCAGGTATCCCAAAGATACTCGAGCTGCTTCTGTATGCTCAGCATATTGTAATCACAGTCTATTGGGGACACACCAAGCAGAGCTGAGCAGTGGAAATCTTGGCCCTGAGGTCGGACATGCGACTCGAACGTTACCCAGTGGGCTGTAAGAGTCAGGTATTCCCGAGTTTGACTGCTCACCCATATGCTTGTTGTGAAATGGATAATTCCACTCTCTGCCTCCTTCAGGTGTGTCAGAACAACCTCTTTTACGCTTTCGTACATCTCTGGTATGGCGGTGCTGGTGAAGTAAGTTGAAGAGGGCACAGAATACTGTGGTTGGAGATATTCCAGTAATCGGTTTAAGCCAACATTCTCCACCACAGACGATGGCTGAAGATCCAGTGCAAGCATTTCTGCAATGAGTTTGGTAATTTTTTTGGCAACTGGGTGGCAGTCATCAAATTTCTCCATATTCTCTTCATATGCAGATGTGTCCATGAGCTCCTGCTTTACTGTAATTCCAGCAGATGACACTTCACCTGAGATACTACTGTTATTTTCAAGCACGTGTCCGTGAAATCTTTGCATGTGCCTAAATAGACAACTAGTGCCTAGATTTGTTGTTTTTTTGCCTCTGCTAATTGTGCGGCTACAGTGCAAACAGACCACCTTTGTTGGGTCTCCAGAGGAAATAGAAAAGTGATTCCACAGTTTTGAAGTCTTCTTGCTAAAAATAGGGAGAGTGGGTTTCTTCTCACTAGCAGGGCTGTCAGTCACATCTGCTGACATTTCCTCCTCGGCAGCAAGCACAGTATGGAGTGACTGAGGTGAAGACGCTTTGACACGTGTGCTTTTTTGGTTCTTTAGGACATCGGGATGTCTTCTCATCAAGTGCCGCATCAAACAGCTCGTGCCAAAGTCACCGCGCTTGCCACGGCTAATGACACAAGGACAGTATCGACACAAAGCCTTGAGCTGATCAACTGGGGAGACAATGAAATGATGCCACACTTCCGATTTCACCCTCTTCATTATTTTTTTGTTTTGTTGGAAAACAGAGCTTGGTTCTTGGGTTAGGCTTTGGCTTGGGCCTTCGGCAGAGTTTTCTGGGGATGATGGAAGTATACTTTCACTATTTAGGTCAAAAGACACATTGAGGGAGGATTCCTGTTCAGAGTGATATGTTACATCATTTAACTCCATATTTTCACTGTAGTTATTGGGAATTTCATCCGATATGTTTTCAGGTGAGGTACAGAGGGGCTCTTTTTTGATCTCCACCGGGTCCTGTATCTGCTGTGTGTGGGGTAGTAGTGTTGGCGGTGTGGTGTAAGGTGATGGAATGGTGGTGCCATGCCCATTTTCTTCAATGACAATGTCTCGGTGGGCCCGCCACATGTGGCGAATTAGACAGCTTGTTCCTAAGTCTTTCCCATTTTTACCCCGGCTGAACTCATTCATGCAGTGAATACACACTGCTTTTGAGCTATCAGCAGGAGACAGGTAAAAGTGTTTCCACACAGCTGATCGCCTTCGAGAATTTGAGTTTTTATTGGTTGAGCCTGAGCATTCAGACCCAACGTCCATGGCATCATCACTGTGGTTGTTGATGGAATGTGGAGAAGGGACTGCGCCAGAATCAGTCTTGGCATTCTTTTCCACTTTTGGCTTGACCTTTTGTAATGCCTCTTTGGGTGCTACATCTGTGGCTTCTGCTAAAGAGGTGGACGGTGAGGTGTGATTGTTCATATGGGGTTTAATGCTAGCTGCCAGGTCTCCATTATTTGGTGATGTAATGGGAGGTAATAAAGATGAGGCAGAATTGGACGAAGTGTTTGAAGAGTCACTGTCTTGTAAGAGTACAGTGGGGTGAGCCCTTCGCACATGCCTCATTAAACAACTAGTGCTGAGGTCCTTCTCATTTTTACCCCTACTGAACTCTTTCATACAGTACATACAGATTGCTTTGGTACTATCACGAGGCGATATGCAAAAATGGTTCCAAGCAGGAGATTTCTTTCTAGGATTAAGAGGATTTCTAATAGATGATAGAAGGCTTTGGGTGACTGCATCCATTGCAACATCGTAAAAAGTACTTGAGTAGCTCAGTAAGCTACCATAATCATCATCATTCATTTTAGTGACAAATGGACCTACAGCACCATCAAAGTACAACTTATCATCCTCCTGAGCACTTTCTCCCGTTTCATATGGTTCTTCTTTGATATGTACACTTGTTTCATTTACTGAACTGTCCTCGTCTATTTCAGTGCTCTGGATTCTATTTGAAATGGTTGGAGTATTTGAAGAGCCCTGCATATTGCAGCTTTCTGCTTCTGGATTATCTCCTGAACATTCGTCAACCTGAGAATATACATTATCCAGTGACTCCTTAAAGGTTGGGGACACCGAAGAAGAGTCATTAACCAGTGTGTCTGTAGGAAAATCACAAGATGTTGCATCTGGCATATCATGAGGAGTAATGCGGTATGATTTAAACACATAACCCTCTTGCCCCTCAATTTTTAAACAGGTTCCTTTGGCCTCTTTTCTTTTGTCATTCTCCATGGAACCATTATGGTCCAGGTGCATTTCTTCAGTATTCTGAGAGGGGCCTTCCTCTCCATCCATTTTAGCAGACTGGATTTCTGCTAAGAAAAAAAAATCTAATGAAAGCAGCTTCTCAAGTGTTCAAGTGTCATTAGTGTGGCTGTCTTTTCTATCATCCGTCTGAATATTTACAGCAGTGTGTTATATTCAAGTCCAGGTGAGGAAGACATATCAAACTTGTCCATTTAGGAACGTGAGAAGAAACTTGCACAAATTTGTGGAATCTGAAAACGAGAGAAGAAAGAGAGTAAACACACTGTGAGTATTTATTTCAGCTTAAGCTCTAATGCAAACATTAAACACATGTATATGAGAGTAGAACAAATTAGCAGATAAGATTCAGATATCAGTTTGATATATACAAATAAATAATTACAAATACAACATGTGCTTCAAATGTTTGTTTACAAAGCAACATGCATTTTTTAAATTATTCACAAGGCATCAAACAAAGCGGAGGTGGTGGAATTTTAGCTCCAGGAGTGGTAAAGTTACCCAACAGCAATATGAAAGACTGATGGGTGAGGGGGTGATCAGTTATAAACAAATTTATTCCAGTAAATATTGATTTCTAAACACTTCAAGTTAAACATTGTAGCGTGTAGTTTAAATATCATTACTTAATCCCAATAGGTCTGAATAATTTTTTTAATGTGACAAGTTAACCTTAAATTACTATTTATTTGGAATTAGAGAAATTCCAATAGTTTATAGAATAAAACGAAAAATGTTAAGTTGATTTAAACATACCTACACCACATTCAAACAGAGAAACTCAATAAATGGTAGTCTATTTTTGTATGTGATCAAATTTAGGTTTTTTTTAAGTGATTAGTTGTCATATAATAAGATAAGAATCCTTTTTTAGTCCCACAGTGGGGAAATTCTAAGTGTTACAGCTGCAAATGGACAGTGAAGTACTCAGTAATGGAAAGATGTATTAAAATAGACTTAGTAATTACTATAAACATAAGTAAAACTATATAAAAATATATAATAAAACGTATCGATAACTCTGAAGTGTTATATGAACCAAAACACCTCAGTGATGCCTGATAATGTGATTTCGTAATGCTGTACTTCTAATAGGGTTTAACACTGTGCTGTGCTTGACAGATCTGCTCCGTCGGTCACTTAACCCGGAACAGTAGTGGCCAGTCTTGCTACTAGCGTTGTTTTTTTCTTACTTGTTTTTGAACTCACAAACAAAAACAACAAGGTTTTCTGTAGTAAAGTACAACATTACACGGGGAGGGTGATTACTGAAGGCGTACTAAATATCACGCATAATTTAATGACTTAATTTTAGAATTAAGAGAATTAACGCAAGCTAGCTTAGCTACAGTAGCTGTTTGTATGTAGGTGATGCAGCTAACGTTAGCTCCATTTTTAGCAGTCCGTGGGGAGTAAATATCCCCTTTACTTGGTGTAGCATTATTTATTTATTAATAAGGCTATCCAGCGTCAACCTAGCAGAGTTAGCTAGCTAACCTATCGGTAAACACTGACCTGAACGATGTTTTCCACAAAATATGGAAAAAGAGAACTAGGAGGCTGATTTACAACAAATATTGAAGACATGAGAGAGACGTTCCGTTCCTTTATCAGCCAATAACATCGCCATTGATATGCTAGTAAACAGTCCTCAGCAAGTTTCACAGACAACAAAACCCACATAATATAGAGTTGGTAACATTACTACTTGCTGGTGAATTATTAGCAGCATTAGCCAGTTAGCTCTCTGTGTATGAGGTTAAAGCGCGGACAAAAACAACAGGAACAGGACCGTACTGTCACATGGATTCTCAGGACTGACAACTTAAAGCAAACGTAGACTTCATGACATTTAGAAGTCCTCAGATGAGTTTTAGCGAGATGAGGGTTAGTTAGGCCCAGAGCACGGGGACATAAACCTGACGAGGCTGGACCCAGGTCCTGGGTGGCAGAAGAACAGGGGCTAGAACCACAGCGCAAGAGAACTGGATCTGCTCCCCCCACACACCACACAGACGTCTTTCATTAAAGTCGCTCAGTCCCAAAAATACAAGGCCACATACCTCAAGGTTCGGCTGTGCCAGTTCAATCAGTCACCATACAGCTCAATAAGCAGGTATGATTGATCCTGGGGAAGGAGGGGGGTCAGTTATTTCGCTGCTTTGTCTCCAGTGCGGTTAAACACTCAGCAGTTGTAGCTCCACTCAGCGTCGGACGGAAGAACATGCTTTTATGACGTCACGGGGGTATTAGGGCAACACCAACATGGCGGGTGAGGGGCAGTACAAGTCAGCGGCTCGGGTTAAATTTGCAACAGGGGGTTAATGCGGCGACGTTGGAGTATCAACGACCTATGTAATCTTAGCAAACTGTAAACACAAAAAAGTGAAGCGACGATCACTGTTTGTACTAAACAACTAAACAAGAAATGTGCTTAAATCAGCCTGACCGTGTTAGTAAGCCAAACATACGGGGTTTCTTGACCTGAGGGTCTCTCTCAGGGGCACTAAGGCGCCACCAGGGGTGGGGCAAACGGGGGGCTTTTTGGTATTTAAATAGAGGCTGTTTATCGTCAACATTTGCATAAGCTGTAGTAGAAGCACCTTCTGCGTCAACTGCATACAATGTATTATTATTATTAGTAGTAGTAGTATATAATAGTAAAAATAGTATTTAAATGACCACTATTATGTTACTATAATAATAATAATTATAGAATAGTAGTAGTATTGTGGTATTTATATGATCACTATTATGTTATAATAACAAATATTATTTTATTTATTTATTTTACTGGTTTCTATTACTGGCTCCCGGTTTGTCATACAACTTAAGAGTTAAGAGTTCAGAGAAATGTGTGATATAATTATTACAATATTAATTTTATATTATAAAATATAATAATATATTTTTAACATTGCATATAAAAACTAACATATGGATCAATTTCTTGTTATTATGGTTCACCCAGCTATTTATTTTCTAGCACTACATATGATCTAAAAAAAGGTACAAAATAAACGGACGTGTGAACGTCATGACGTCGTGCGTGGCGGGCGGGCGTTGTGTATAGTATCCGCCTGCATTGTTGTTGGTGGTGGGGAAGGCAGGCAAAGGCTTGCAGTAGCTGCTCGTTGGTGACGGTGGGGGGAAGGAGGACGCAGTTCCTGCCTTTGAATGGCTTTTAAACCTAGCTTTCCCCCGCGGAACGTACTCCGGGAACCGTAGTCTGGGGACTCACGGTGGATCCGCCTTATCCTAAGTCCCGATTCATCGGTGGAGAGCTCAGACTGCGCCCTGTGGATGAGAACAGTGTGTACGGAGTCACAGCCGCCGAGCAGGCCGGATCGCCATTGCTTTCAGGAGCTGCTGCTGCTGCTTCTCTTTTCAACCCAAAGCAACGGCTCAGCGAGGTACTGCGCTATGAATCTAGCCACTGCAATTAAAACCAGCAGTTTTGGTTGTGCTAGGACACATGAAGTCTGCATGAGGCAAGGAAACCTCTTCAGATGTTCCCACAAATCTGTGCCTTTGCTTATGATTTGTAGGACGCCATTTGCTTCATTTGCTGTTTATTATTTAGAGCTGGCCATGTAGTAGCAGTGCGGGGCCATTGTTTGCTTGATCTCTGTTCTCTGTCAGACATGACTGATATAAAGGAAATGCACTAATGTCTGATCTCGCGACGCTCAGCTAGATACGGTGCAAGTTTGGGGCTTTAGAGTGTTTCCCCGCCCCCACCACAACACCCACTCTGCGGCATCAAACAAGCATCAGAAACTGTCATAGCACCTAAATCTAAGACACGCTGCTTGTCTTATAATTACCGAAGTCACCCTCTGTTTCAGCTTACAGGTCCACACTGTGTTTAAGGCCACGTTAATGTTAAGGTACTGACTTATTCATTTACCTGTGCTCTCTGCACCTTTAGAGTGGGCATCATTCTCATACACTGGCAAAAGTTTGAGTTTGACCTGTTTGGAGAATTACAACCATGCCCATACCATTGCTAATGCCCAGTAGACTGCTTAGCTATTCTCTGAAATGGACCTGAAAATGGACTTTTTATGCAGTGAGTGCGATTTTTTCAAATCATTAGATCTGCATTTTAAAGTTATTGTTTTTATTGTAGTCTACATGATTAAAATGTCTAAGATTTAACCCAAGATAGAGTGTGAACTTCCTGTAGATGTTCCAAACTTCCACGTGTTGTGACATCACAGCTACAACTTATTGAGACACTATATGTACAGATCAAACCTCAAGACTGGTCTTCTTGGCAAAGTTGCACCAGCTGAACTTAAGTTTGAGCATCAAATGCCACTACATGTAACCTGTTGCACCCAGTCACATGGTTTCAGTGTAGCAGTAAGTTATTACTGAAGATGTAAACATACCCTATAGTAGGTGTAAGTTCTGCTGTGGGGAAATCTGGCTGGTTTAATATTAATGGGGAAATTTTATAAGGGAATAAAATATCTATTGGTTTGTGTTGGCAGATTAATTTTGAAGTATTACTAACATCATCTCCCTGCATGTTATTAAGACATTCAAATAGTGATGAGCTCTGTTAATGTTGCTGAGTCTTCACTGTTGACATTGCATCTACAATATTGTGCACGAGAGGCCAGCCAAGCAGCAGCAGAACAAACACACATACAAGAGAAAAATAATAGACTCGGGGTTCCCCGGAACTGAAAAAAATACCTGCATGTTAGCTGTTGATGGTGGGAAAGACTCCTCTCCTCCTCTCTTGTACTTTCCTGTGTGCTCATCACCATCAAACACAGAGGTGTCCACTCTCAGCTGCTCACGGCCTGTTTTTAGCTCCTCTTTAATGCCTGATTTATACACTCACTGCACAAACTATTCATTTTGTCTGAGAAGGTTTCTCAATACGTGCATTTTGTCCAAAAATCACAGTAAAATATTTTCTTTCAGCTCTATTTTGAACTGCTAAGCTCTTCTCTGAGCTTTTTCAGAGATGTAACTTTTTACCCTGTACTTATCACAATGGCCTTTGATAATCTCCTGTGAGAAACCAGTGTTTATCTAGCAATGGCTCTCACCCTTCAGCTTCAGCTAACACACCGTCTGACAGCAGAAAAACATTTCCCTTATAGATTTCTTAATTCTGGCTCAGCTCTGGGGGAGATGCACCCAAGATTTGCTTTACTAAGACCTATTGATTTCAGGTTATTTAAGCACCACCAAAGACAACAGGGACTTGTCATTCACATGCTAATCAGCCACAGATTAAAACAGGGCTCTCTCTGATTTGGGGAAATGTCTAGTGTGCCATGTTCATCCATATCCTGTGGCTGGTATTCTGTGACGAGTTTAATACTGTGAGAGAATCTTAATACCAGTTTGTTTCCCTCTGCAGCTTTTTAAGTGTCCACAATGAGGAAGAAGGCACGGTTTCACAGACCCCCTGCACCACGGCGGTCACCCTCACCCATCAAACCCTCCCCAAACCGGGAGACTCTCACCTATGCACAGGCACAGCGTATGGTGGACATGGAGGTGGATGGCCGCGTGCAGCGAATCAGCATCTTCGACAAGCTTGAGGTCATTACTGACGACGACCCCATGGCCCAAGAGATGATGGAATGCACCAGCAATAAGGAGAACACAGAGAAGCCTCAGCAGGCCCCTTTACGGTCTGCACGGCTCAAAAACAGCCAGCAGAAAAAGAATGCCGCTCTGAACGCACAAAAGCCTCAGGCGCCCGTATGCACCCTTCCTGAGCCTAAATTTCGCACTGTGGAGTACAACCTACCAGCTGTTCCAAGAAGATCTTCACAATACTACAAGTATGAGGAGAAGACGTTGGAAGAACTGGACGAGGAGGTGGAGTATGACATGGATGAGGAGGACTACGCCTGGCTGGACCTGGTCAATGAGAAGAGAAAAAGTGATGGTTTCAGCCAGGTTTCCCCTAATGTTTTTGAGTTCCTCGTGGACCGCTTCGAGAAGGAATCATTCCTAGAGAGCCAGGGCCAGCAGGACCCACGGTCGTTGGTGGATGAGGATGCTGTGTGCTGCATTTGCATGGATGGAGAATGCCAGGACAGCAATGCCATCCTTTTCTGCGATATGTGCAACCTGGCTGTGCATCAGGAGTGCTATGGAGTTCCATACATTCCAGAAGGCCAGTGGTTGTGCCGCCACTGCCTGCAATCTCCAACCCAGCCTGCAGACTGCATCCTCTGCCCCAACAAGGGGGGTGCTGTGAAGAAGACGGAAGACGACCGATGGGGTCACGTTGTTTGCGCCTTATGGGTACCTGAATTAGGTTTCTCCAACACTGTCTTCATCGAGCCCATCGATGGAGTAGCAAATATCCCCCCTGCCCGCTGGAAGCTGACCTGCTACCTCTGCAAGGAGAAAGGCGTCGGTGCCTGCATCCAATGCCACAAAGCCAACTGTTACACCGCTTTCCATGTCAGCTGTGCACAAAAAGCTGGACTTTTCATGAAAATGGAACCCATTAAAGAAGTGACCGAGTCGGGCAGTCCTACCTTCTCGGTGAAGAAGACGGCTTACTGTGGGGTCCACACTCCCAATGGCTCTGCCAGGAGACCCCTCACCATATACGACGACGCCAAAACCAAAACCAAAAATGGGCTCTGCGTAATGGCGAAGAAAAAGAACGGTCGAATGAGACTGAGAAAGAAGAAGAAGAAAACAAAGAGCAAGAAGACTGCAGAACCTGTGGCTGTTACGCCAGCAAAGTCTGTGCCTAGTTTTCCACTTCATAGGTAAGGATTAAAGGGATGCTTTGATGTCCAGATTAAGGCTGAATGTAATGTGTGGTGGTGCTAAAGTGCTTGTTTGAATCAGATTTGTGTGCTTTTCTTCGTGCCTAAAAGGATTACAGTCATGACCTTTATGGAGTCTGAAGTTATGGTTCTTGACTGACCTCGTGTGCATTAGTGGATATTTCGGGATGCGGGTTTTGCACCGTTGATTAGATGCACTCATTGCTTGTTTACTATGTTCTGACTAAACAAGAAAACTTCAGTCTTGTCATATTTATTACTTTTGATGTTGAGACACATTTGTAGCCACACTAGCACATGAAAAAGGCCTCTGCATGGATGTGGACCAAGCTATGATGTTAGTGTGTGACATTAATATATCTCCCCCCCCCCCAAATCATTTAATGTCTCCCACAGGTTAAACACAATCCTTAATCAAGTTTCTCTTCAGAGGAAGAAAGTATTTGTCGAGCTGGCCTTGAACTACTGGACCCTGAAGAGACAATCACGTAATGGACTTCCGCTGATCAGACGGCTCACGTCCAGCCTACAGTCTCACAAAACCGCACAGCCTGTAAGTCGGCAGTGCCGAGCCTGGTGATGTCCTCTGCATGACTGAAGGTGTAGTGAATTGGAATGCTGGAGTTATGTTGTGTAATACCTGTGTGATTAATCCCTCCAGAAGCACAGTGAGGATGAGAGCCGGGCACTGAAGAAGCAACTTAAGGAGTGGCATCGTCTGAGACATGACCTTGAGAGAGCCCGACTGCTACTGGAGCTCATCAGAAAGAGAGAGAAGCTGAAGAGAGAAGAGGTAATGGCACTGATGTTCACACTGTCGGTTGCTTTATCTGTATATGTGAGCAGCTGGAAGGTGCCAACTCTACCGTACGGTCACTGTCGGGTTTCTAAAAAGATGTCCAAATATTTAATGGCCCTCTTATTTCAACGTGCACTGCAGTAGCTGCTGTCATACAGCAACGAAAGGGAGCCTACAACCAGCCCACATGCACCTGGTCCGTGGTTGCACTGACACGACTGCAACAGTACCAGAGGGTGTAAGAGTGTATCGATAAGCTTGAGTACCGCGATGTTCTGTGGTATCTTCAGATCCGGTTTTGGTGATTTTCCATGCTCAAAGTGCCTGGTCCAGCTCATCAGTGAATTTGCATGTGTCTGGGTGTGTCTTAGCAGGGAAATCACCAAACTGGGCTTAACGTTGGCCTAACAGGACAAGCTTTGAACATCCCTGCATTATAGTTTTAATCATAGCTTACATACAAGGACTGATGGCAGATGGTGGTTCATTTTGTTTTGGGTTTAAACCCCCAACCTCTAGATCAGGGGTGTCAAACTTCAGTCCTGAGGGGCTGGTGTCCAGCACAGTTTGGTGATTTTCTGCTCTGAAGCTATTAACCTATTAAATCAGATGTGTTTGATGGGGAATATCACTGAAATCAGCGCTCCAGGACTGGAGTTTGGCACCTCTGCTCTAGACAGCAGTGTTGTAGTAATAATCAGCATCATCATCGTGGCATGATGTTGGATGTTACAGATTTCTGTGACGGTGACAGTACTATGACAGTTTTCCTAAAATTAGATTTCTAAAATTTGTCACCTGCTTATGTGATCATTTTCCTCAATAAATGAACGACCAAGTCTAATATTTTAGTCTCATGTGTTTAGCTGGGTTCTCTTTATCTACTTTTAGGACTTGTGTGAACATCTGAAGATGTTTTAGGTCACATTTATGCAGAAATCTAGAACATTCTAAAGGGTTCACAAACTTTAAGCACATGATGTTGTATCAGCAGTAATGTCCTGCCCTAAAAATACACATTTAAGCAATGTTTTCCTTTTTTTTCTTTTTGTCTCAGGCTTGTATAAATTTGTCCTGCCCTGCTTTGTGATTTTTAACTGTGCTTATTAGAAGATTAATAATCTCCGTGTTTCTTGTTCTGCCTACAGATGAAACTGCAGCAGTCAATTCTAGAGCTGCAGCTCACCCCGTTCACCATTTTTTTAAGGTCGGTGTTGGACCAGCTACAGGAGAAAGACCAGGCCAGGATATTTGCACAGCCTGTTAGCATTACAGAGGTACATGTGAAGTTATACACACAAACACTTTATCCATCAAATGTGTGCAGGCAGCTAGCTTTTCATGTTTTTCTTTTGAACACTCACTGGTCACGTCATTACAGTACACATACCTCGTACCTGCACTCACTGTCCATTTTATCTGCTCCACTGACAACAAACGCACACACTGTAGTTCTACAGTTACAGAATGTAGTTATCCTCCATTCGTCCTGTGTTTTAATAGTCGGGACCACCACAGAGCAGGTGTTATGAGTGGTGGATCATTCTCAGCAGTGCTGTGACCCTGATGTGGTGGTGGTGAGTTTGTGTGTGTTGCGCTGGTATAAGTGGATCAGACACAGCTGAGCCGCTGGACACTGTTGGCTCACTGTCCACTCTATTAGACACACACACCAAATGAACTTACAGTATCTGTTGCTGCACAGTGACACTGAGGCATTTAAAAACATCAGCATCTCTGCTGTGTCTGATTCACTCATACCAGTGCAACACACACTATCTCACCAGCTCCATGTCCACATGAGAATAAAACACTACTAATGTAATACTTGCTCTGTGGTGGACTTGTGGGGGTCCTGATTGTTGAAGAATCAGGAGACTAAGAACATATACAGAGAAGTAGATGGACTGGTTGTAGAACACAGAGTGTACCTATATGACCCCGCCAGGGAAAACCAGGCCAAAGTCGCTGGGCAACGTGTTGAGATGTGGTGTCATTCAGCCTGTCACTCACATTAGCAACAAAACGTAGCCGCTTGGTTTTATTGCTGTAAATGAAAGATAATAGTCTCAGATATCTGTCGTAGTACATATTTTGATCAAAAACAAAACTTAAATTCACCAAAAAAGTTGTTTTTGTGCAGTAATCTATTCAGCGAATTTGCAGATTTTAACTGAAAACCGGGTTTCTGTGACTCCTCGAATCCTGATGTAGGACTACTTCTACCGCGGAGGTGCACAAGCTTGTTGGGTGTCATTCGGCTGCTGAACTACTTCTCTTCACTGTAGTGTGTGAGCTCATGTATCCATCCACCAAACGTGAGCAGGTCAGAAGTCTTCAGCTGATGTAAACAGAGCGGTTTTAGCCAGCGTCCTCTTTCAGTCTTCATTTCTGCTCTATTTGGATTTATTTTGATTAATTTTTAAACGTTTCTGGTGTTTTAATGTCTTGTGACACAAATAAACTGAGCTGAGTGTCAGTATGCTGTCTCTGAAGGCTCTGTCTCTGAAAGTCTGAGAGATAATCAGCTGAAACTTTCTGTGAAGCTTCTTTAACAGCACTGTTTACAAATACACTAATAACTCATATTTGGGGGAATAAAAAGACCCGGTTTTCCCTGGCGGGGTCACATATGGTCAGTGGAGCTGACAGAAAAAGGGACAGTGAGTGTAAATATAACGCATGTGTACCTAATAAAGGTTTGAGAGGACTGGCTTAGGAACCTTCTTGCAAAGTCAGCATTAATCAGCACAATCATCATTTTGTTCACCTGCTCTAGTCCTCATTACATCTCACGTCTGTAGATGACAAACACTCTGTCTGGTCTGTTAGGACATACCTGCTGGATTGGTAATAGCCTTCTTGTTCTTTTCAGGTACCTGATTATCTAGACCACATTAAGCACCCCATGGACTTTTCCACCATGCGGACTCGTATAGACACGCAGAGCTACAAGAACCTCGATGAGTTTGAGGCTGATTTTAACCTCATCGTTGCAAACTGCATGAAGTATAACGGGAAGGATACCTACTTCTACCGTGCAGCTGTCAGACTGAGAGATCAGGGCGGGGCCTTGCTCAGAAAGACGCGGCGGCACGTTGAGCAAATTGGTTTTGAGTTTGATAGTGGTATCCATACAGCTGATCCTCCTAATATCGAGCCGTCTGCTGCGTTCTCCTGGGAAGCAGGTATGCGGGAACGTATTTACCCCAAGATTAAATTTAACTTCTTTAGTTTTGCGCTGGAGCTACGAGGTAACAAGTAATGGTACACATTCTTACACAAGTGCTTTTGTGGACAGAAGTGTGTGATATGGCTAAAAACTAAAGTAGCTGCAGCCGCATTGAAGCCTGTTCATTTTTTCCTCTTTGTTTACGGAGAGAACTAGTGTTGCACTAAAAATCTGAAATATTTAAAACAAGTGTTCTGTGTTACAGAAATGACATAAAACGACATGTTATTTAGACTAAAAAATTGGGAAATTATATTTTGTTCAGTTAAACTAACATTGGGTCTCTATCAGATATAATGATACTGCACTTGGTATCGGTATCAAAGGCAAAACTCTGGTATCGTGACTGCTCTAGTTAGGACTTGTTGGGTCCATTTTGTACTATGCTAGTAACATAGGTAATGTAAAACTAAAGCTCAAACACCAAATCTGACTGGCAGTGCATGCATGTAAGAAGTACATTAAGTAGATTAGATGCTTCACTGAACTTTTGCTTAAATATTGTAGTTTTATTTACACTCGATCCAAATTTCTTTGCACTGCCCAGAAAAGTGAACGTCTGTAGAGAACAATCGCAAATGTTTTCTTTCAGTGGACCGGTTGCTGGTTCCTGCCAACCGGCAACACATGTCTCTTGATGAACAGCTGAAGGAACTTCTGGAGAAGCTGGATTTGACCACGGCTATGAAATCCAGCCCCTCGCGCAGCAAACGACTGAAGCTGCTGAAGAAAACCATCAGTGACGTGAGAATGGAGATGAGTCTGAGGAGCAGCCGGCCGCTCTCTTCTGAACAGAGATCAACAGTGGAGCCGTCAGCAGACCACAGCTCGGCTGAGGAAGGTGTGTTTGATTCACATACTTCATGGTTACTTGGTCTAGTGTACACATCTTCACCTTACCCCAAATGTCAACAAAGAAGTGTTGGGTTTCCAAATGTTTGCTTTAGTTTTGCAAAACGTATATTCAAATTTTTGCCCAACCAAACAGCATGCCAACCCCACAATGATGTGCTGTAATCTATAAAACAAAGTATGTATACAGCATTTTAAACATATCAGCAAATGGCAATTTCTTCATAATAATAAAGTGAAGTAGAGGCGTCCTGAGCAGAGGATGAAGTCACACATCCTCTGTGTGTGTTGTTCTCTGCTCTTTGTTTTCATAGCCAGTCCAGCTGCATGTGCATGTTGGTCCTGCCAGTCTAAACGTGTGGCTCCCCTTGTTTCTCTGGGCATCGCAGCATCATGCTTAGAACAAATGGAAGGCGTGGCTGAATATGAAGCATTTGTTTTAGTCTGAGATGCTGATGTTCTTATCCAGAGTGATGTACAACAGTGTTTTGTCTCCATTAAGAGAATGATCTCAGCTAGTACAGACAGGTTAGAGTCCAGACTAGTCTTCAGTT